>OZ023262.1:31330088-31600088 GCA_964006375.1 Tillus elongatus | reverse complement strand
TATATATATATATATATATATATATATATATATATATATATATACATAGATAGATAGATAGATAACTTTATTAGCCTTTGATTAAGTACATACATACTACAGGAACGTCAAAGAATTAAAAAACATAAACATAAACAGTCTTAAATAATTACAAAAACAGAAGTCAAAAAATAACAACACCACTTTACATACAGTACCAACTACAAAAATATACAATAAGTTTACATTAAACCTAAATCTACAGTTACAACGGTGCTATTTTTGCAGCCATTATCATTCTCTCCGTTGCTCAGGGCCTGTACACCTTTCAGTAAATTCACTGATATGATAAAAGGAATTGTCAACCAAAAATGATTTTAATCTATGTTTAAAGCAGCTCAGTGTATCCGCAGCCTTAATCTCCTGAGGAAGCATATTAAAATAAAAACAGCCAGCATACACAGGTGATTTCTTGTATACCATTACTGGTAATTTGGCAAGTGGATGTCATTTCTTGCCCGGGTAGTGTAGCTGTGAACTGCATTGTTTTTAGTAAACCTGTTCCTACGTGCATATGTGAAACTCAGGAGTTTATACAAATACACCCCCGTGACAGTCAACAGTTTTTTTGTTTTAAAAGTAGTCCTGCATGATTCTTTTTGTTGTAGTCCAAAAATCAGGCGGATTACTCGTTTTTGGCATACGAAAACCCTGTGTATATCATTTGCATGACCCCACACTATTATGTTGTATGCCAACACACTATACACTAAAGCCAGGACGCTTCCCTGCGGAGCGCCCAGCTTTACTTCATACTCAGCAGATCTAACACTATCTATCTATATATATATATATATATATATATATATATATATATATATATATATATATATATATATATATATATATATATATATATATATATATATATATATATATATATATATAAACATATAAAAATTGAAACTGACCCAGGATATGAGTTCAAGGGGTCCTAGTTCGCACTCATTTGAAAGAATTTTTGCAAAGTCTCACCATCGATACCTCTCTATAAGTGATTTTTTAAAATAAAAATTCACTAATAGTATAGCACTAAGAGTAAGCAAAGCGACATTGTTAATAGTAAAGACTGTAAAAGCGGCAATTCCAAGTAGATGACAATGGAAACCACGTAGTGTGTTCAGTTATTAGGAAGGAACTATTGACTATTAATTAACAATAGAGTAAAAACGATTACAGCAAACTGTAATGATCATAATTTTATGTGGTAGCGATCTATCTTTATTGGCGATTATGTGATATCGAGAGTAGCAGATCAGTACCTCGTAAAAACAAATCTTTATTCAATGTCCTTGTCCTTATTAACTAACTAAATTATATGTGCCCGCTTTTAGACATATGTGCCATCTATTAGAATTTACCTTAAGCAATTTGAGATCAACAGTTTGAATATGAAAGAAAGCTGAGGAGGCTTAGAGTCAACGCCAGTGTCATATAAAATAAACAAGATATCCACAAAATTTCATTAAAATAACTTTGTAATTTTCGGAGAAAAAAATTTTTTTCGAAAGAAAATTTAAAATTTAAATACCTCAATTTTCTTTAAATTTAGACAGTTGAATTTTGGTACGCAGTACAATCTCTCCTGAGGAAACATATATACTAAATTTCATTAAAACAGCTTTGTTACTTTCGGAGAAAAAAAAATTTTTCGAAAGAAAACTCAAAATTTTCCCGGAAAACCCCGTCCGATTTTTCTCACTAACGAACTCATCCAAGCCATTAATAAAAGAAAGGCACTTGCCAAGTTTCATCGAAATCGGTTAATTATTTTTTGAGTTAGCGGTTGGATACATATATATATATATATATATATATATATATATATATATATATATATATATATATATATATATATATATATATACATATAAAAATTGAAACTGACCCCGGATATGGGTTCTAGGGGTCCTAGTCTCACCATCGATACCTCTCTATTAGTGAATTTTTTTAAATAAAAATTCACTAAAAATACATACATCTGCTACATGTATTAATATAAATGTATATTATGTATTATATATATATATATATATATATATATATATATATATATATATATATATATATATATATTTCTATAAAACGTATTTATTGAATGCATTTAGACAAGCAAAATAGCAAGAGCAAAAGCGTCACTTGAAGCATTTGCTTTGAGAACCTCAGGACATAATATATTTTCAATATTTCCATCTGACTGTAACTGTAATTGTGATAAGTACAATGATCACGTTACTCAATTGATTTTTATCCTTACTTTATGTAAGACCTCATAATAGAGTTCCATAAGATTCGTGTTTGAAATGATGTCTAAAAGATGAGAATCGATAAAAGAATCAAGAATGAATTGTTACTTTGATGTAAGTAAATTTGTTCGTGACTGATTTCAACCAGAAAGATTGAGCGACAGTTCTATTTGATATTGCAGCAGAAAAGAGAGTATAAAAAGTAGCCGGGTGCATTGAAGGAAATCGGATATCGATCATACTTTACAAACTATATTACACTTTTTACATGCGCGGCTGACAAAGATAAATAGTATGTATGGAAATAAGGAGATTGCCGTCGGAAAATGTCTTGATGTATCACACTTTTATCGGCTGGTTTTATCTCTGATACCAACCATAAAGAACTTAAGAAAAAGTTTTTGTACGAACGGTTAATGGATTTTTATAACATTAATTGCTTATTACATAGTCCACTTTATAGAGTGCCAGCGACTTTTTGCGGCTTCACGAACGCTTTTTGTCTCCTATGCAACTAGTTTCGCTTTTCAGTGAGGCCAGCGAAATTTTCTAACTGTGTAGTTAGTGTGAAGAGGTGTTACAAAGGTAGGACAACCACAATCAACGAATGGGTTAGGTTATGTTTGGTTATGTTGTGAGTGGACCATTTCAGTCCCTCCACTGTGACCTTAAGGTCTATTGTGGCTCGTGCCTAATTGTCTTTAATTTCACCCCTCAAGTCCAGCATCTTACAGAAGTCGACAATTTTGAGAAGGAAAGTTGCTCCAGATCGTCTGGTACAAGCTGCGTTAGCAAGTGCTTGGTTATGTCCTCAGCCAGACAGGAACACAGCACGTGCTCTGCGGGTTCGTCACTCTCCATACATACCTTGCACTCGGTTTGTTGTCCAAGTTGTAACCTCCCTATATAACTTTATCTTAATTCGATAAAAGGCAAGCAGTAGTAGTAATATATGCGGGACCTCAAGTGAACCCAAATGTGGTCAATAGTAAGGTCACTATTTCCTATAAGTTCTACCCTAAAAAGTTTCTATCTATCAGATTTATAATTAGCAGGATTAGAAATTATTTATAAGGTTTGAAGATCTTATTATTGTTTACTACTTACGCTGTTGTTGTGTTGTTGCACTGCCTGGAGTCTCATATTTATCAGCGCTCCATTCTAGTGCCTGGTTACCATGATTTTTCTAAAAGTTTATTTTCGATATCTAGGAAATCGAGATCAAGAGTTCTTATAAGCGTCGTCACGGAAGGTCAAAAGGGTTTAAAGAAGAATTAATTTTCAATCAGACAGACATGTTAATGTAACAAAATATTAACTTTATTCACATGGATTGAATTTAAAATGGTGAACAAAATAAAATTAAATGGTTGGTAACTCTCAAAATAAACATTAATTTTACACAAAAATGAATGAATAGCAAGAATTTCAATAACAAGAAATGATTAATTTACATACATGTGACAGAATAATGAGACAAATGTGGTTTGTTTATTACTAAAGAAATCTAAGCACTTATATATCGACATATGTTAAAAATCAGATGCTATGGGTTGCAGCTCAAAAGTAAACAAATTAATATGTAAATTATTTGACGTTTGTCAACCAATTATGTTAATCTTTTACTCAAATCCTGGCCAGTTTCTCAAGTGAAGCTCAATTTTGAAAAAAAATATGTATGTATACATGTATATCTCCGTGAAAACTTTATACTAATTATTGAAAAACAGGTGACATTAAAGACAATGTACAGGTTAGATATTTTTACAGACAAGATTCCATGATTACAATTTTAAAAACTACGTGTTTAAATTTACAAAAAAACTGATGAGATTCCAGAGATTAAAACAGGAAATTCATAATTATTCTAATAGCAACTCCCTGACATTGCTCAAAATCTAAACTTGATTGAGTGTCTTTGAAAGTTCAGATTATAAAAGTTCAGTTGCCAGATGAGTGCATAAGACCAAGTTTGCTAGTTCAGGGAAAAATTATATTGACTCTTCTGCCTTGAATTACCTGGTTACTCTATGGGGACGACCTCCAAATTGAATCAAATACTGGTAGCTGACACAAGTCTCAGTGACTCCAACAAGAGAAAAGAAGCTGGGAAAACAGTGATGGTTCCCATTGATGGTTATTGGCCGGTGGATTTATTGTGTCACGTGTACAAAACACTTTGACAACCAGATCGATATTCTGAAGTCGCTTGGTGGAAACTTCGCGATTTACAATTAACACGTTGAATTTGCCCTAGCGAAATTCACTGCCAATTGACTTAAACTTCGGCGATAACCCGGAATTCTTTTTAAAGTAGCAAATCAACAGGTTGAAACAAAGAACCACAACTTATGTTTCGTTTTTATGCTAACTACGATGTTTATTTAAACTCGAAAATCACTAAAACACTTCAAATAACCACTAAGTATAGTTAGTAGGCAGTATAGGTAACAGAAAGACTATTAAAAACTCAGTTTATAAGACAATTCGAGAGACACCTAAAGTCAACGTGTTTACGCCACCGGCGTCAGTGCCAGACTCCCAGGGGTAGAGAGCGTTCTGCCGCTCCTGACCCCTCGCCTTCATTCTTCGAATGAGATAAAACGAGACCCCCAATCGCTGGCAAAGTCACGACGTCTTCTCTACACACCTCCACAATAATGGACTCGTCCGTTCATTTGCTAACCGTTTTTTCTAGATTTCATCATAATTAGCTTTTACCTAGCTTTTACCTAATTAGCTTTTACCTAGAATTTCAGGACAATAGAGATGTTTATTTTCCCCAACAAAATGCAACGTTTTTCAATATTTAGATTTCGACGTATATTATAGGGAGTTTAGTACGCTTCTTACGATACAGAATTTTTATGCGAATTTTCATCAACATCATTTTGAAACCAAAACTTGAAATATTTAATATGGATAGGGTTTCTGGTATTATTTATTATGCTTGGGGGTTTTCTAAGTGTTTTTAAACCAGTAATGATTCCACGTAAAAACTGAATCGTTACAAAGTCCAATACACAATTTGATTTTTTTTCTTATCACATCTGATAGACATATACATATATTTTTATAGAATTTATATTTATAGTTTTATAGAAATATATATATATATATATATATATATATATATATATATATATATATATATATATATATATATATATATATATATATATATATATATATATATGTATATATATAATGATGTTTAAGTATCAGTTTTGTAAGTTATATGATACATTGTTTGAAAAACTTTGTATGCACGAGTAACTTAAGTCGCGAAATTAAATAGATTTTTTTTTAAATACCTGCTCCTTAAGTGTAAACTTCATTTTGTAATACCGTATATCGATAAAATTTGCCCTTGTTATCTAGTATCTCCTAAAATTTGTAGGCATCCTGGGTCACAAGCCCTGACTCTATAAGTCAAAGTGCGGTGCAATCTGCTATTTGCCTGATCTTGTATGTTTACAAAGAAACAAATTTGCATTTTCTAATCGTTTTCTTGTAATTGCAGGTATTCGATTACACTCAGTATTACTTAGATTTGTCAAGTGCAAATACCAACCCAAAGGGTGAAGCGAGATGGGTAAAGGAGTATTCATTCTGCGCCCATTATGGAATCCCAAACATCACACCGCTTTCCCTGCACAACTTAGCTGAAAAGCTGACCATAGATATACACAATGACAACTCCATATTTTCAAGGTAAGTAATCCCGTTTATCTAATTTTAATGCCAATAATTTGACAATTGTAAAACCTTATTTTTTAACTAATGCAGACAAAGAGTTTTTTGGCGTTACAAATGCTTATTTTCTTGTCTGCTAAGAAAAAGTTTCCAAGTGGATATTTACTATGGAAGGATTTCTCCAGGTTAAGGCAACAACAATCAACGGATAATAATAATAATGGTAATAATAATAATAATAATAATAATAATAATAATAATAATAATAATAATAATAGTAATAGCTTCTGGCTTAAGTATTTGACTGGCGCGCATGAGAGTCTTTCACGTTGCTTTACCCGAGCACTGACCAACCCAGATGAAGTCCCCGAATTTCTCACTGAAGGAAACACTTTCATGCTCTTCAAAAAAGGAGATGCAAACGAACCTTAAAACTACAGACCAATAACCTGTCTGTCAGTCCTTTACAAGCTTTTCACTTTCCTGATTAATAAAAAGATATATCAACACTGTCTGAAAAACAACATCTTCGAGGAGGAACAGAAAGGGTGTCTTAGAGAATCTTTGGGCTGCAAACATCAGCTAACAATAGACGCTGTAGTACTAAAACAAGCCGAGAGAAGAAAACGAAATCTACATGTATGCTACATCGACTACAGCAAAGCATTTAATTCTGTACCCCACGATTGGTTAAACAAGGTACTTGAAATCTACAAGATCTGCCCAAGGATCAGAAACGTCCTTCAACATCTCATGAGTACTTGGAGAACAAACATATGGATGACCTATAAAAATTGTGGAAAAGTGCAGATCGGAGGGGGCATTTTTTAGGGGGGCTCCCTGTCGCCGGTGTGGTTCTGCTTGGCACTGAACCCCATGTCGACTGTCCTCAACAAAACTGGAGCCGGGTATACACTCAATATGAAAAACTGAAGAAGAATATCCCACTTTCTATACATGGATGATCTTAAATTATACTCTGAGACACAAGATAAGCTCCACTCACTGATTAATACTGTTAAAATCTTTAGCAATGATATAAAATGTCGTTTGGACTCGACAAATGTGCTATAATTAACGCCAGGAGAGGGGCAGTCGAAGGTGACCAACATCGCTTCTGCGATATAGAACAACTACTGCCTGACGGGACATACCGCTACCTAGGATGTCCTCAAAACCAGCGTGTGGACCATAGCCGGCTAAAGCGAGAGTTCCAGGAGAAATATAGGAAGCGAGTCACGAAGCTCATAAATACTAAGCTTTCCGGAGGTAGCCTCTGTACTGCTATCAACTCATGGGCGGTACCAGTATTGACATACTCTTTTGGGGTTGTCAAATGGTCTAACACCGACTTGGATGAACTGGACAGACTCACTAGAAGGCTTCTTACGAAATTTCGGTGCCTTCACACCAACTCACCTGTTAGAAGACTGTATACACCTCGGAAAGAAGGCGGCAGAGGGTTAATCCATATAAAGAACCTCTGTGTTAAGCAAGAAAGAAACATGCGACAACGTTTTCTTGCACCGCAGGATGAACTGATGAGATTGGTGGTGTGCGAGGATAAGGATTATACTCCACTTAGGCTGGGTCAGCGCAACTATGAGTTGGACGCCCCGGCTGACCAGGACGGTGTAGTCCAGTGGGGCGACCAGGCTATGCATGGAAGGTACCCCAAACACCTGCAGGCAGATAGTGTTGATAAAACCTCTTCGCTTATATGGTTGGTCGAGGGGCAACTCTACCCGGAGACAGAGGGTTTTGTGATGGCCATTTAGGATAGGGTTATAAAAACTAAAAACTACTAGAAGCATTGCCTAAAATTAGAAGTATTGCCTAAAATTGGAAGTGGTGGATAAATGTCAAAAATGCGCTGTTGTTGGTGAGACCACTGAACACGTCATGACAGCATGTCCTGCTCTCTCAGACTCAGCTTACTTAAGCAGACATAACCAGCTCGCCAAGATCATCCATCAACAAATCGCTTTGAAATACAGCCTCCTGAACCCGTCAACAACACCAGCTTACTACAAGTATTCTCCGGAGGCCGTGCTGGAGTCGGCGGACTTTCTCCTGTACTGGGACCGACCCATGACAACGGACCGCACCGTGGACTTCAATAGGCCAGACATTGTCCTGATAAACAAACAGATGAGGCTTGCTGTGATCATAGACATACCGCTGTCCCATAACATTCAGAAAACTGAAATTGAAAAGATCACCAAGTATGAAAACTTGGCATATGAAATAAAAAACATATGGAAGCTCCAGAAGGTGGCTATATATCCTTTCGAAATGTCGGCGGAATGAATAGTCACCAAAAATTTAATGGGAAATCTAAAGGAACTCGGATTACCAAATAACATCCTAAACATGGGGCAGAGGGCGGTTCTGCTGGAGACATGTCACATAGTCCGAAAATTCCTCAGTTAAGTGGCGACCTCAGACACGTCTGTAATACTGAGAAAGTGTAACGCTTATATCAAATAATAATAATAATAATAATAATAATAATAATAATAATAATAATAATAATAATAATAATAATAATAATAATAATAAGGCTCTGCCATTGCCAGTTCCAAGCCCGGGTGAAAAAGGAGGTGAGGGTCGAGTAACAACCACGTTGAAAACCAGGGTCCGTCTGGCCCGGACGGTAGCACCCTGTAAGGGCCCCTGGATAGGTTCACAGGTCTGCCTGACCCGTGGGTGTACTGCTTCCAGCAGTATGCTCATCGCTACTCGTAACGACGTAGAGAGTAGAGCCAGAGGCGCCAGCTGTGCGCTGTCCTATTTATCCTTTTTCCTTAACCATATTACCTTACTTCTTTCTTCATCCCTACGTAGACCACCAGGGTTCATTATTGGCACACACATGGAAATGGAGCAAAACCAAAGTCTCGGAAAATGCTGCTGTCTAGGGTTCGCCAGGGCATGTCTGGAGCCGGCGCTGGACATGACAGCATGCGAGACGTCGGTGGCGGTGTACTGATGAGGCAGGCCCTTGTCATGCAAGAAATTTCAGCCCAAAATCTACAGCATGGGAGCCTAATAAGACCAAGAGCTCCACCCACTGAGGGTGCTGCACAGGAAAATCAGCCGGCGCTCACCCAGATGGGATTACCAAGACGGTGAATAAAATGGACTATGGATATGAATGAAACAATTATGCGCATTTACTACAGAGTAACACAACTCGGACAACATACGTCCGTAGCTAGGCCACAACTTGACACCGGATTTCTCAGAATGTACCCACACATACAGGTTAATCAGCCGAGAGTAGTGGATCAGTATCGTGTCGAATAACCTTATTCCACAAACGAGACTGAATACCATCAAGCAAGAGGTTAAATATAAAATTACCAACATAGCGGTTACGGAAAATAGCGAGATCGTGTTCGATGGTAGTAATCTGGAGCCTGCAAGGAATTCCACAACTTGGAAGTCCTCGGGACAAAAGAGCAAGCATAACAAGATGTTCTATGTCTGGTGACCTGGACAGTAAAAGGGTGCATTCGCTCTCTTCCCCTGGTAGATCTGTTGGGGGCAGCAGGTGGAGGAACTATGGAAGAAAGCTCCTCTGAGCAGTGCCCGTGCAGATATATATATATAAAAGAGAGAGAGGTCACCAACGGCACGTCGGTGGGCAAGGGATGGCAGCCTTTGGGTGAGGATAGGGTCACCAATGAGACGTATAGCTTTCTTCTAAATGGAGTTTAGGATAGCGAGTGTAGAAGCGGCAGCGGCACCCCAGATGTAGGAGCAGTATTCAAGGTTTGGCCTTGTTTGTGAAGTATATAAGGTATAGAGATTAGCTCGTGAAAAGTATTTGCGAGCCCGGAAGAGGAAACCTAATTTCTTAGCAGCCGCTTCTGCAATTGATGTCACATGTTGGTACCATGTGAAATTTCGATCCACAGAAATGCCAACAAGTGAAAAGGACGCATTACTTTGAATAACTTGATTGTTCATTGTGGTGGGTCTAGGGCTGGCGTATCTCTTATGAGAAAGAAAGCAAGACTGAGATTTGGTGGAATTGAATTGTACAAGATGTCTACTTCCCCAGTCTAATATTTTTTTGGAGATCCACAGAGACAGAACCCTCCATGAGTCTGCGATCCTCTTCTAATTGGGCTAAAAAGACAGGCTTAGAATATTGTATATTTGAGTGGAGGGTGCTGTCGTCCGCGTAACTGTGAACTGGGTTGGATGTGCTAGAAAGGAGGTCATTGATGTGGAGAAGAAACAAAGTAGGGGCTAAAGCTGAACCTTGAGGAACTACTGCATCAATTGGATTCCATTTAGAGGAATGGCAATCCCCGACACCAGAAATGCTCCGGTTGGAGAGGAAATTTGCTGTCCAGGTACAAAGTTCTGGTGGTAGGCCATAGGCTAGAAGTTTATTAAGTAGCGCTGCGTGCCAGACCTGGTCGAATGCTTTGGATATATCTAGAGCGACAATCTGGGATTCACCGTGCAGTTCCATAGACTTGTTCCATGAATGGGTGACAAAGGAAAGGAGGTCGGCAGTTTATCTGCGCTGACGGAATCCATACTGCATGTCGTGGATTAGACTATGTTTTTCAAGAAAATTTAGTAATTCAGTGTTTATTTACTTTCTATCACTTTAGAGACAACTGAAAGGAGAGAAATAGGCATGTAGTTGCTAGGCAGCGCTTTGGATCCTTTCTTGGGAACGGGTTGTACTCGAGCAGTTTTCCAGTTACTAGGGAATATGCCTCTATTGCAAGATGTCTGAAACAGACGAGTCAGGACAGGAGCAAGTTCTGGTGCGCATTTTTTGAGAACAATTGCTGGAATATCGTCAAGGCCAGAGGCTTTCCTGGTATTAAGAGAAGAGAGCATCTTTTGTACGTTTTTAGTTTTGAAAATGATATCCGTCATTTTATGCGTGACATTGGGGACTGTTGGTGGTTGAATATTTGGAGGTGGGTTGAGAGTAGAATTGCCGACGAACAACAGGGAAAAAGTTCAGCCTTGCCCAGGGTGACTGGGATTGTGTAGAAGCGTTTTATGAGCTTTGACCTTTTCAAGTCTGGCCTTGTCACAGGATTGGAGAACCAGGGCTTTTGAGTGGCTGAAGAGGTTTTCTGTGTACGTGGAATAAATAATTCCATGCCTGCTTGGATAATTTCGGTGACGTTTTGCGAGATGTCAGAGGGGTCGGGATGAGAGAAGCAGACAGCCGCCCATGGAAATAAGGAAAAGTAATCCCGCATTTTGCCCCAGTTTGCGGAGTTGTAGTGTCAAACGATACATGGGTGTGATGACTGTGTGACCTCAGGTTGCATTGCGCACGAAGCAGTGACCATGCCGTGGTCTGAGCGAGCAAGGGGGGCGGTGACTAATATCTTATAGCATTCAGGTTTTGTAGTAAGAAGGAGATCCAAAGGAATTGAGCTGTGTGTTGGGATGCGAGGAAAGTAAGTAGGTTGCTAAACCATATTGGCTAAAGAACTGCTGACTGCAAAGGCCTCCGCTACTCTCCTTTGTGGATCAGTTTTTGAAGATCCTAGCCATTCCTTATTATGCGCATTGAAGTCACCAAGAATAGTGACCTCGAAGGAAGGATATTTAGAAATCAGATGGTCGGTTTTTTCAGAAAGGTAGTCAAAGAGCTGGACAAAGTTGTTGTCAGAAGGTGACAGGTCAATGCAACAGATGAATTTAGTTGCAGCCCTGAGAGAGTTTTATTTATAGTATGTCTTTTTTTCCAGACTCTAACTAACTAACTAACTTACTAGACCACCATTACCGAGGCTAAGATAATCTAGAAATTTGGCAACTATATTGGCACATATAAACAGATTAATTTTGCCATCGCACCTTCTAGAGATCAACACATTAGAGCACATGCATACATGAATTTATTGTGCAGCAACTACAGCAATTAAAACTTAAACATTACGATTGAAAAGTTGAAAGGAGAGTGGAAAGACTTCGAAAAGAAATTGGACAACTGACGCAATATATTGAGAGAAAACAGACAAGAAAATCGCAGAAACGAGTATGGGAAATAATAGGCCGAGTTCGACAACACTCAACACAAGATCCAGTCAACCACATGGCACAAGAATGTTGCGTCACCTTAAAACAGAAGCTTTCCGTATATGCAGAACGGTTGAGGAAATATAAAGCGAGCAACAATAGGAACTGCGACAATACAATGTTTGAACGCACTAAAAGAACTTTCTACCATCAACTTAGTTCAATTACGAATGCAGCCACCGATACTTTTCCAAATAAGGAAGAATTATGGAAAAGTCAACTAGCCACAACAGCCTCCTGCAATATTGGCGCCAGCTGGGTTAACGAAGAGCAGCGAGCTTGTCATAGTTATGAACAGATGCATCATGAGCCGTTTACCACACATTAAGTCTCCGAGGTTATTAAAGAGCTCATCATTGGAAGGCACCCGGGTCTGATGGCGTCCAAATCTTTTGGCTGAAGAAATTTGGGTGTACACATCATCTGTTGGCGGTGTTAGTAAGTGATGTTATACTTGACCCAAAGATGTCATTGTTTTTCACACAAGGAGACAGTATATTCTGTCAAAGTAACAGCCGTGTTCTGCAGACCTCGTTAATGGACGAATAAATATCTCTGCTGACTACGTGGATTACGGAAAGGCATCGGATTCACCTGGTGTTTCCAAAAAACAATATTTGATTTAGATCGGTATTCTGCAATTTTTCTTTCGAACGTTCTTGTGTGTTTTATAATTATTTTTCTTTTGCTCTTAAGTATTTTTTAAGGAAAACTTTTCTTAATGATTATATGATTGTGTCTTATGTAATTTTTATTGTTAAACTGTAGACGTACATGAATATCCCTGTGTTGCTTAGGTGACATTGGCCTGTTTCATTGTTAATATATACATTATACCCTATACACTATACAGTATCAAAACTATCAGCCAGAAAGGCCGCAGACACCAATACGGCTTTAACCGTGGATCTACCTTGATCGCAAACAACTATATTAAATCTCTGGACGCAGCAAGTGCGTTATAGTAGCGAATTTTCTTTAAAATACGTTTAATAGCAAATGTCTTTCTTTGATGAAAGCAGGCATCAAACTTGGTTGCCTATATAGTAGAAACAATGTACCATATCTCATCGAAATAAATTTATTGTTTGAAAATTTATAAACATTTTTCACAACTCTGGATGCAGCAAATGTGTTATGGAAGTGACTTTCCATAAAAATGTTTTTAATAGCAAATGCGAGCAGGCATCAATCTGATTATCGGTATAGCCTATGTAGTAGAAACAATGTACTATATTTTATCAAAATTACTTATGGTTTGAAAATATACAAAAATTTTCCGAAAATAAACTTAAATGTTGGTTTCCTAACCAACAAAGCTTACGTTAATAGCATATTGAGTTATTGAAATTTGAAGGATTTAATGAAAATTCGGTAAATTTGCAGATTATCTCCCGAACGCTTTTCAAAAAATTGTTTTCAGAAATATTACTAGGACCCCACCTGGATGCACAAAGCACAAGAAAAATTTCTTGTTCACACCCCCCAAGGAAGTTACGGGACTGGGAGTGAATAGGGGTGCTGGGCGGGGTAGGTAGTAAAAAGGAAATATGAACAGAAAAACCAAAGAAAACTGCTTTAAAACTGTCTGTTTGAAGCCATATCCCCATTAAACTCCGCCTACCCCGACTACCTCGCACAGCACCCCTATTCGCCCCCAGGTCACGTAACTTCCTTGTGGGGGTATGAACAAGAAGATTTTCTTGTGGTTTATGCAACGAGAGTGGTTGTATGCATACGGGGGGGGGTGCCTCGACGAAGCAGACCCCCCGCTTGACTTGTAGTAGGGTTGGGGATGAGGGTGGCTACTTCGTCGTGGGGATTTTCCTTCCCCCCCTCGCGTGCATACAACCACCCTCGTTGCATAAACTACAACAAAATTTCTTGTTCATACCCGCCAAGGAAGTTACGGCAGTTGGGGGAATAGGGGTGCTGTGCGGGGTAGGCAGGGTTTAAGGGAGATATGGCTTCAAGATGTAAAAAAGACAACTTTCAAGCCCGTTTTATTCGCATTTTCTGCTCATATTTCCTTTTTTCTACCTACCTCGCTCAGCACCCCTATTCACTCCTGGTCTTATAACTTCCTTGGGGGGTGCAGATCAGCTCCCGAACGCTTTTCAAAAAATTGTTTTCAGAAATATTACTAGGACCCCACCTGGATGCACAAAGCACAAGAAAAATTTCTGGTTCACACCTCCCAAGGAAGTTACGGGTCTGGGAGTGAATAGGGGTGCTGCGCGGGGTAGGTAGTAAAAAGGAAATATGAGCAGAAAAAGCAAAGAAAACTGCTTAAAAGCTGTCTGTTTGAAGCCATATCCCCATTAAACCCCGACTACCTCGCACAGAACCCCTATTCGCCCCCAGGTCACGTAACTTCCTTGGTGGGTATGAACAAGAAGTTTTTCTTGTGGTTTATGCAACGAGGGTGGTTGTATGCACACGAGAGGGGAAGGAAAATGCCTACGACGAAGCAAACCTTGACTTACGGTAGGGTTGGGGTGGCTGCTTCGTCGTGGGGATTTTCCTTCCCCCTCGCGTGCATACAACCTCCCTCGTTGCATAAACCACAAGAAAAATTTCTTGTTCATACCCGCCAAGAAGTTATGGCAATAGGGGTGCTGTGCGGGGTAGGCAGGGTTTAAGGGGGATATGGCTTCAAGATGTAAAAAAGAAAACTTTCAAACCCGTTTTATTCGCATTTTCTGCTCATATTTCCATTTTACTACCTACCCCGCCCAGCACCCCTATTCACTCCTGGTCCCATAACTTCCTTAGGGGGTGTGAACAAGAAATTTTTCTTGAGGTTTGTGGATCCAGGAGGGCCCTAGGCAGGTTTCCGAAAACAGTTTTTTTTAAAGCGTTCGGGAGATAATCTGCAAATTTACCGAAAATTCGCTACCAAAACGCACTTACTGCGTCCAGATTTTTTTCTTATAAACGCATCATATTTCGATAAAAAATGCAAAAATGCATTAACAAATATGTTCTACGACCATTAGCTAAAAAAATTATAGACCGTTAAACCATAAACTTACAAATAAATATCCAAAAAAGCATCAACTAAACTGACAGCCAAAGCATCAGAGAAAGGGTATATTTGAAATGAATATTCTGTAAATATTTTAGTAAAATGGAGGGCAATGACGGTTGAATCTGAAACTTAAGGGTTTGCAGAACACTCTTCTTGCAACATTTTCATTTCACAATCGGTATTTGTTTCACATTCTTTGCCTAAATATTGCCAATTTTGACGTTTAAAATTACGAGTTTGACGTTTTAAGGAAAATTCTAAAATTTGTTTCTTTAACTGCCCATAACTTCTTTGTCTTTAAAGCTAGGGACCTCTTTATAATACAAATACGCCTACCAAATTTGGTTGCCCTTACGTTGTTATTTACGGAGATGTGAATTTTTTAGAAAGAAAACACAAAATTTTCCGGGAAAACCTAATCAGATTTTGCTGGCTAAGGAACTTATCCAAGCCACTTGCAAAAGAAAGGTACTCACCAAATTTGATCAAGATCGGTCTATTATTGTTTGAGTTATCGGTCGGATATATCTACATATATATATATATATATATATATATATATATATATATATATATATATATATATATATATATATATATATATATATATATATATATATATATATATATATATATATAAACACAGATCTCCTCATTAGCGAATTGGTTTTAATTCGCTAATAATTCCGTGTTGCATTTTTGGATTCACACAGCGCGCCAATGTTGAATGAGATGTGAGTTATTTTCTATATTTGTCTTCCTGGATACTGATTGGCCATTACAAATCAATATGCTGTGGCTGTACGTTATTTTAATTCTCGCCTATCGGCTAAATGTACCAATTCGTATGTTTTTATTTTTTAATGCAATTCAATCGGAAAAGCCGATCTTTTATGTCGTCATATACGTTGCCAATATAAAAGATTCTTATCACCCATGTTTAAAATAACTAATCAGTACGACAGCTGTATTATTAGAACTGTTCATTGTAACATTGTGCGTAGGATAATCCTACAAAGTGTCAAAATCAGATCCTGCTCTCAGAATACTTGATAAGGTCACAGACACACACACGAAGCTGCGATACATCTATCAGTGTATGGGAGTGGTAATCATTTAATGGATTCTCTAATGTTGTGTGAATAATAAATCTGGTAATGTAGCTGAAAGCGCTATCTATACGCGCTTCAATCATTCGCGTGAAAAGGGGTCTTTGGCTTAAAATTTAAACCTGATAAGTGTTAAGTGTATTGACTACGTAATGCTTCGATAACGATCATACTTATAAATATTCTGCTAACACACTGAAAAGTGTCCGTCAACATAAATTTTGAAACTGTTATTTTTAGGCCATGCGATAATTTAAAATTTTCTTACTGAAGTGACAGCATTTTAAAATCACCCTTGTCTTGCAGTTTTTTTAGCAAATTCTCGTAGAAAAAACTCTCTTATGACGAGATCGCTACATAAGTTTTGAAAAACTTTTCAAATGAGCGCGAACTAGGATCACTAGATCCCATATCTCTGGTCAGTTTCAATTAATTTATACATAGTGTGGAATAGCCAAATGGAAAACTTCGGGACGCAGCAAGTGCGTTATGGTAGTGAATTTTCATAAAAATGTTTTTAATAGCAAATATGTGTTTTTTTTTCAGAAAGCAGGCATCAAATTTGGTTACCAGTATAACCTATATAGTAAAAACAATGTGCCATGTTTCATCAAAATAACTTTATTGTTTGAAAACGTACAGAAATTTCCGAAAGTAAACTTAAAATGTAACCGAAAAAACCCTTTCTTGGTCAACCTTATAGGTTAATAGCAAATTGAGCTTTTCAAATATGAAGCATTTAATCAAAATTCGCTACCATAACGCACTTGCTGCGTCCAGAATTTCTTAACTTACAAACATGCATTATATTTCGATGGAAAATGCAAAAACATAAGGCGTTTTCCACTAAATTTTTTTTATTTGTATCACCAACGACTTATGGGCCATCCTGTGATGGTAGCAATAATTTTTTAAGGTGTAGCTCAAGACAAGATCTTGTATAATAACGGATATATTGAGCTTTATTGATTTTTGACGAAAATTCTACAAAAATTATATACCATTAAATGATAAATTCTATAGCTAAGGCTACTGCCAAGCTTCAGAGAAAGGGTCTATTTGAAATGAATTTTCTGGAAATATTTTACTAAAATGAAGGACGATGACGGTTGAAACTAAGACTTCAGGGTTTGTAAAACATTCTTCTTAAGACATTTTCTTTCCAGAGCTAGTATTAGATTCAAGTTCTTTGCCTAAATGTTGCAAATTTTGACGTTTTCAATTGTCACTTTGACGTTTGAGGAAAACCCCAATTTATTTTTCTTTAAATGCCCATAACTTTTTTGTCTTTTGACCTTCAGAGATAAATTTTGGTAGGCACCTCACCTATAATGACATAAGCCAGCATACTAAATTTGGTTGCCCTTACTTTGTTAATTCCGGAGATATAAATTTTTTTTGAAGGAAAACCCAACATTTTCCGGGAAAACCTGGGCCGATTTTCCTGACTAACGAACTTATCCAAGCCATTTGTAAAAGGAAGGTACTCACCAAATTTAATCAAAATCGGCCTATTATTTTTTGAGTTATCGGTGTGATACATATATATATATATATATATATATATATATATATATATATATATATATATATATATATATATATATATATAAACATATAAAAATTGAAACTGACCCCGGATATGTGTTCTGAGGGGCCTAATTAGCGCTCATTTGAAGAAATTTTTTTTAAATTCAAAAGTTGGGATCTCCTCATTAGTGAATTTTTTTTAAGAAAATTCACTAATAAATTCAATATTTTAATTATTGTGCATGTTATAAAAACTCCCGCAACACCTCAATTTTAAATTGAAAATAACATCCCGCAACGTGAAAATGTTACCCCTATATTCAACGTCCTTCTAGTAACGGTTGCAACCACCACATTTTCAAATAGAAAATATGGGTTTGTGTTACCTCATCAGGGGCGGCTCCTCAATAAGTGCGCCGCCCGTGCGCGCGCACTGCCACATGCTGTGGAAAAAACAATCTTTTTGCTATGCTATATTTTAATTTAAAAAAATTTCTTTTTTACCTCCTGCATTCAACAAACAAAATTAGTATATAGAGGATCGCAGAGAGTCGGCAGCCATTAATACAGAATCAGAATAAGTATAGTGTTAATCGTTGCAGACGTTATACACATCCATATCCATAAAAAGCAGGCGGGCGGCGGTGTGTATTTTTCGGCGCTCTCCGGAAATGCGATACTTCAGTGAGAAATGATCGCCGAATTTTGATGATCTTCGTCGAAAACGACCGAAAAATCAATCTGTTGTGCGCTACAAAATTACACACTTCCAGTTTGTAGTGGACTTTCGGCAGATCGTGTGTACCTACTACGTAGTAATTTACGTCTTCGCGTCGGATTGATTTTTAATTAGATCATTTCGTTGTTGTTTACATGTTCTAACAAGACAATTATTATTATTATGGTTACTACTTGGGGTTGCTTAATAAGTGGACAAAATAATTGTGATACTGTGATTAATTCAGTGGATATTTTAAATTTAAAGGTTAACTTTTTAAGGGACTTCTTAACTACTATAATGTATAACTAACTAGAGGAGTAGTTAATAATTATTAAGTTTAGTAAGTAGGTTTCTTTATAATACATTTTCGGGGAAAAATAGGCGAGCCCTTCATTTTTAGTGAATTTTTAATTTAAAAAATTCACTAGTAAAGAGGTATCGATGGAGAGACTTTGCAAAAATTTTTAGAAATGAGCGCGAACTTGCACCACTAGAACCCATATCCAGGGTCAGATTTAAATAATTAAAAATTAATTTACCTCTAACTTTTTTGTTTGTTAAGTTAGAGATCTGAATTTTGGTACACAGGATACTTGGCCCGCTACGTAGGTGGTATGCTCCACTCAGAGTAGGAGCCGAACACCACTTCCATATTTCATCTTGGCTTCCGGCCTGATAGTTATGTTTCCCATCTGTATGACAAGCTGCCTTCGGGTACGCGCTCTGCTACCTTTTCTGGCACCGCTATTACTTTGGGAGTGCGTATTCAAGCTGTTTATGGCAGAAACCAGACTACTAAATTTGGTTGCACTTACTTTGTTATTTCCGGAGATATATATTTTTTTTCGAAAGAAAACACAACATTTTCCGGGAAAACCTTTGCCGCTTTTCCTGACTAACGAACCTGTCGAAGCTATTTGGAAAATGAAGGTATGTGCCAAATTTGATCAAGATAGGACCATGATTGTCTGAGTTATCGGTGTGATATATATATATATATATATATATATATATATATATATATATATATATATATATATATATATATATATATATATATATATATATATATATATATATATATATATATATATATATATATATATATATATATATATATATATATATATATATATATATATATATTAATTTTAACAACACACCACGAGGGCTTACAGCCTAAATACTATCGTACCGTGGGTGTCGACAAGAAGGAAAGAGGCAACTTGTTAATTCTGGACTTGAAGGTTTGGAGGTTCGGAGGAGAAGGAAAAACATGTGCCGGCAAGGAATTCCACAACTTGGAAGTCCTTGGGACAAAAGAACGGGCATAAAAAGATGTTCTATGTCTGGTGACCTGGACAGTAAAAATGTGCATTCGCTCTGTTCCCCTGGTAGATCTGTTGGGGACAGCAGGTGGGGGAACTATGGAGGAAAGCTCCTCTGAGCAGTGCCCGTGCAGATATCTATAAAAGAGAGAGAGGTCGGCAACGGCACGTCGGTGGGCAAGGAATGGCAGCCTTTGGGTGAGGGTAGGGTCACCGATGAGACGTATAGCTCTCTTTTGAGTGGAGTCCAAGATAGCGAGTGTAGAAGCGGCAGCTGCACCCCAGATATGGGAGCAGTTTTCGAGGTTTGGCCTTATTTGTGAAGTATATAAGGTATAGAGATTAGCTGGTGAAAAGTATTTGCGAGCCCGGAATAGGAAACCTAATTTCTTAGCAGCCGCTTCTGCAATTGATGTGACATGTTGGTGCCAATTAAGATTTCGATCCACAGAAATGCCAACAAGAAAAAAGGACTCATTACTTTGAATAACTTGGTTGTTCATTGTGATGGGTCTAGGGTTGGTGTATCTCTTATGAGCAAGACTGAGATTTGGTGGGGTTGAATTGTACAAGATTTCTACTTCCCCAATCTAATATTTTTTGGAGATCCACGGAGACAGAACCCTCCATGAGTCTGCGATCCTCATCTAATTGTGCTAAAGAGACAGGCTTAGAATATTGTATATTTGAGTGGAGGGTGCTGTCGTCCGCGTAACTGTGAACTGGGTTGGATGTGCTAGAGAGGAGGTCATTGATCTAGAGAAGAAACAGAGTAGGGGCTAGAGCTGAACCTTGAGAAACTCCTGCATTAATTGGATACAGTTTAGAGGAATGGCCATCCACAACAACAGAAATGCTCCTGTTGGAGAGGAAATTTGCTGTCAGGTACAAAGTTTTGGTGGTAGGCCATAGGCCGGTAGTTTATTAAGCAGCACTGCGTGCCAGACCTGGTAGAATGCTTTGGATGTGTCTAGAGCAACAATCTGAGATTCACCGTGTAGTTCCATAGACTTGTTCCAAGAATGTGTGACAAAGGAAAGGAGGTCGGCAGTCGATCTGCGCTGACGGAATCCATATTGCCTGTCGTGGATTAGACTGTGTTTTTCAAGAAGTTTTAGTAGTTCGGTGTTTATATACTTTTCCATCACTTTAGAGACGACTAAAAAGAGATAAATAGGCCTGTAGTTGCTAGGAAGCGCTTTGGATCCTTTCTTGGGGATGGGTTGTACTCGAGCAGTTTTCCAGTTACTGGGGAATATGCCTTTATTGTAAGATATCTGAAACAGACGAGTCAGGACAGGAGCAAGTTCTGGTGCACATTTTTGAGAACAATTGCTGGGATCTCGTCAAGGCCAGAGGCTTTCCTGGTATTAAGAGAAGAGAGCATCTTTCGTACCTTTTTAGTTTTGAAAATGATATCCGTCATTTTATGTGCGACATTGGGGACTCTTGGTGTTTGAACATTTGGAGGTGGGTTGAGAGAATTGCCAGCGAACAGCAAAGCAAAAAGTTCAGCCTTGCCCAGGGCGGTAGAAACAATTTCATCCCCTGAGACAAGAGGTGTAAACGTGCTTTTGCAGAAATTATTCCCAATAGATTTAGCAAGAGTCCAGAAGGGTTTGCTGCCGTTGGAGCTTGAGAGGACTTTGTTTTAGATGTGGTTATTAAACGAGTTTTTGGCCTCAGAAAGAATGCGGACATAGCGGTTTCTTGCGTCGTTAAATGCTTGACGATTTTCTTGACTGGGATTGTGTAGAGGCGTTTTGTGGGCTTTGATCTTTTCAAGTCTGGTCTTGTCATAGGATTTAGAGAACCAGAGCTTTTGAGTGGCTGAAGTGGTTTTCTTTGTACGTGGAATAAATTATTCCATGCCAGCTTGGATAATTTCGGTGACGTTTTGTGAGATATCAGAGGGGTCAGGATGAGAGAAGCAGACAGACGCCCATGGAAATGAGGAAAAGTAATCCCGCATTTCGTCCCAGTTTGCGGAGTTGTAGTGCCAAACGATACGTGGGTGTGATGACTGTGTGACCTCGGGTTGCATTGCGCAGGAAGCAGTGACCATGCCGTGGTCTGAGCGACCAAGGGGGGCGGTGACTGATATGTTATAGCATTCAGGTTTTGTAGTAAGAAGGAGATCCAAGGGATTTGAGCTGTGTGTTAAGATACGAGGAAAGTAAGTAGGTTACTGAACCATATTGGCTAAAGAATGATATATATATATATATATATATATATATATATATATATATATATATATATATATATATATATATATATATATATATATATATATATATATATGTATATAAACATATAAAAACTGAAACTGACTCTGGATATGGGTTCTAGTGGGCTTAGTTCGCGCTCATTTGAAGAAATTTTTTCAAAATTCAAAAGTCGGGATCTCCTCATTAGTGATTTTTTTTAAGAAAATTCACTAAAAGGACAACTAGTGCGTGTATTGGCATTAAAAAATTGCAATATGGTAATGCTAACTTCATGGGCGTCCTTTTAGCGTCACTTATCCCCGCCCTGTACAAGTTTTACGTTTCACGAGCACGTTTTGTGCGAGAGGCAAGAATAGTTACCGTATTTCGTTTTGTGTATAGCGAATAAAGCCCTATGTTGCATTTGTCTGACCTCTGTACAAACAATAAACCTTTAATGTATTCAAGTATTCAGTACTTGCACAACCGTGAATCCATTGTGTTCATTCTACATTATGTTTCCCAAAAAACAAGTTTTTGTGTGACAATTAATGAAATGCAAACAAACAAATCAATGGAACATGTAACTAAATGTTGATTGTCAATAATGCGGAACAGTAATTGAGTGACAGCATTTTAATGATCCAAATAGTAGGAAACAGTTCATTTTGTTGTGTCGGGTTTCCGTAGATCGATTACGTGATATACATGTAAAGTCCGATTCAGTTCCCCAAAAACAAATTCATTCATCAATAATAATTGAATGTCGATCTACAACGTGAGATAAATTTGATTAAATTGATGACCACACAAGTAATGAACACGTTAATATATCCCGGCAATCACAATGGTATTGTGTCAGTCCCGTCGAGCTATGACAGAACCGATGTATATAAAAGTTCATCACTCAAGTATGTGTCGTTCACGTTTCTATTGTAATAAAATAATTTTTTATTTCAACTTGTTTAAATTTTTCTGAACGAAAATTCGCTGCCAATAAGTCTAGACTTTTAAAATCGGCAATATCAATAACCTAAAGTGGTACATATATCAGAGATAGGCAACAATAAAAGTGGTACCTAAATCACGAATAAAATGTGCAAGCATAGACTCGCTTATTTCGAGAACGATAACAAAGTGATTTATTGTCAGTTAGGTTATAAACCCCGAGAATTATATTTATTAATTAAATAATTAATTGGTAACCTCAACGGGTTTTACTGGGTTGCTACTGACAAGCGGAGCTATTGACTGCCTGTGCGCAAAGCGCGAAATTCCCACCAATGGGAAACAGAATACTTGTCACGTGGACCCAGGTAACCAAGACGAAAGAGGTAGTTTTATTCGAAGTTCCGCTGGTTGGGAATTCCCACAGAACCCCCCCTATAGAAGGGAAACGCCAATGCTGACGTTTTGAACAATATTGCAGCGCCTCTGGCGGATGCGATGAATTTTAGTCACACGCGGGAAATTTGATTTCATTTTCATTTAGCAAATCCAAATAAATTCTATTTAATTTTATACCACTGTCAGTAAAGAGGTTAAATTAGTCAAATAATTTTTTTATGATTTTTATAGTGAAAGCAAAACAAGTTATGTTTTAATAACACACATACGCCTGTTTTAAGCTTTGCAATCATAGGAAAAATTAATTGGCAATTTGAACCTTCTAACACTTGCAGCATCAGTTTTTACTATCCATATGATTAATGGAAAATCAAACAAGATAAAATACACTTGTGTTTTATTTAAAAACATAGAACAGTATTCCTATTACATTTATTTAAAAACCATTTTAATTCTGAAAGTAAAATGAAGTATATATTGCCATTCCTTATCGATAGGTAGGTATATTTCAGCAGTCTGGTACTTGTACACTATTACATTTATATGCTCACATGACCACCAATGTATGGTAAGGTTGGTTTTTCCTTCTTTTAGGGTATGTATAAATGACGTCATATTGTCATTTATTAGAAAAAGATTTGTGCACCCTTTAATTTCCTTCTTTATTTAAAATGACACTTGGTAATATTCATCTAACAACAGTGTACACTGTCAGGCTTTCTGGTCGTCTTCCGAATCCACCCGATCCATTGTTTGCTTCTGAGATGTATAAATAGTAATATAAATTTTTATTTGCACTTTAAAATATATGAATACTCACTCAAAGGAAGATGTAATATGGGAACAATAGTTCTTTTCAGGCCTCTTCTCATTTCAGGTACTTTATCCTCATCATCGTAAATGGCTTGTGGATATAAACCAATCGTCTTAGGGTTTTGTACGGCTTTCACCCATTCATCAAAATGGTCTTCAGATGATTTCAACGAAAAACGATGTATTTTGCAAAATAATTCCAGGCACCCCGGAACACAATTAACAATAAATCGTTTTCTTAGTTGGTATCATATTTATATCCACAAAGCTTCTGTAAGAAAACGTTATTTACTTATAACCTATGAACTACTAAAACGTTCTAAACTTGCCTGAAAACTAAAACAATTTTAATTATGTTTCACCAAAACACCTTGAACTATGAAAGCACGTTGCTTTTTTGAGAGAAAACTGAAAATAAAATTGAAATTACATGATTGTTTAAACGCAAAGCTTATGATTTTGATTCACAAAAAAACCGACCTTTAAAACACAAAACCGACGAACAATGAAAACACTGTAAAGTATCCACTAAAAGTTAATATAGGTAAAACTTAATTAAAAGAACCGTTTAGCAACAAACTTCTATTATAATTATACAATGAAAGAACTAGAAGCGAACAAAAACTTTTTGCATTCAAAACATTTGAATTTTGAATGTATGATAAAATGGCGCACTGAACAGCTTGTTCAGTAGAATGGTAGCACTACTAGCGACATCTACTATATGCGATGTCCGAACTAGAGCCCTAATAAAGTCCAGGTTAGCTCCATTTAAGTGAAACTTCTATAGGGAGTGTTCTGTGGGAATTCCTAGCGGAACTTGTACAACGTTAGTTTGCCCCGACCCCCTTCTAAAGTAGTATCAATTTTAATTACTTAAAGAAAAGCCGGTTGACCTGTTACAACTGGTTAAGCTGATAAGTTAATGTTGAAGTCAAAATTGAATAAATCTTAAATCTAAACAAAGATTTGGTAGATGTTTGTCCTGGTGCTTTTTGTTTGTTAATCAGTTAAAACAGTGGTGTTAACCAAATAAAAATATTAAAAGTTTAATCAAAACAAACACTTACATTTTCTGAGTTTGTGGTTTTGATCAAAAGCTCAAATTTATCATACCTTTAGTACAAAATTCTGACACTATAGATAGACAAGTGAACTAGTTTGATATCTAGGTATTCACAATAACTATTTCTGATTTACACTGCTGATGAACTTTGGAAAAACTGGCAAGGAGATCCATTGCAATAACAGCCAACAGTAAAACACATCAATAGTTTTTAATAATTGTTTAAAATATAACATTGGATGGAAATGTCAGCTTGACAACATTGACAATAAATCAGTTATTATAATTATCAGCTGAGCTCCAGGACCACTCTTAAACTGAGAGTTCCTTAAATATATGATCTGGCCAGATAAGTTATCTTGTAAGACGTAGTGGTATGCCCTACTCCAAAAATAAATTGGAGCCTAATGCCCCTTGTTTTATTTTTATTATCTACCGTTTAATTTTTAAAAGAAAAGATAATATACAATAAAGTGAACGGGTGTGTAGCAAGTACAAATTAAAAATCTTACCGACACTGACAGAAATAATTTTCATACATGTCATCTGTTGGTTTCGTTTATTAGCTACCTGATTTCACTTCCAAATTTCCTTTCAATCGTCGACAGTCAATTACTTTTAGATATATTCATAATGTTTTATAGCATTTTAGAATATCTATAAAACACGGCATTTTTTTTAAATTATGAGCCAGTAGATTTTACTAACTTTTCGTTCACTACGGAGGTTTATTCCAAATTAGAAAAAACTGGGGAAGAAAAGTCCGATTTTAATTTTTTTCTTCAGATTTTCTAAATAATAACAAAATATTTCAGACTGAAGCGATAACGCCATTATTGAGGATTAACATGCACAGAAATAACATTCTGTAAATGTTTTTTTTTCCGCATGGGGGGGTGGGGGGTGTTGGTGGGTGGTGGTGTTCAAAATACCTTAAAATTTGACAATTTTCATTTTTTTTTTTCATAAAATTGGCGATATCTTAAAAACCGTAAACCTTTTGATAAGATCATGTATGGTTTTTCTGAAAGGGCTTGAGCCAGCCTATCTTCGCGTGACGTTTGATTTACGACTTTATATATATATATATATATATATATATATATATATATATATATATATATATATATATATATATATATATATATATATATACAGGGTGATTCATAAGTGGTGACCAAAAATGAAACCCCATGTTCTTTGAACAATTTTAGAGAGGGTATGTCCTATAAAATTTTTTCCTATAATGCTTCATTAAAAAGATACAGGGTGTTGAATTTGAATTTCAAAAAATAAAATTTCCCAATTTTTTAAAAAGTAGCACATATATTTTGCTGAAACTTCGCATGTGTAGGCTGCTATGTAAGGCACGTAATCTACCATAACAATTAAATCGGCTAATCCAGCAGTGGCGCGCTTACCCACATGTCATTGGTTATCCCTCAAGAAAAAAACGGGTAAGCCAATGAATTTTTTTTTTCATTTTTTGAATCTTACTTTCATTCGTGAACAAAGTGACTATCTTGATAATTTTCTGTACGACGCTTATTTTACGAGTAAGCAATGAATC
Organism: Tillus elongatus; assembly: GCA_964006375.1. Lineage (NCBI taxonomy): Eukaryota > Metazoa > Arthropoda > Insecta > Coleoptera > Cleridae > Tillus > Tillus elongatus. The sequence continues at coordinate 31,573,310 of OZ023262.1, read as the reverse complement.
AGGTAAGTGTTTTAGAGCACAGTTCATGATTTTTAACCAGTCGTTGTTTGGTAGAAAATCGCAATGATACACTTTTCTGCCTCCATTGGCCTGAATACACGCACGACATCTTTTTAATATGGAAAATGTAATGTCATGATAATTTTTTGTACGACGATTATCTTTGTTGTATTTTAGTAAGTAGTAGTCTGGTTTGCCAAAGTTGTCATTAAGTGTCACAAGACTTCGGCAGTGCGGTATTGGACAACGTCCTGACGCTAGAACTAATGGTAGAAGACAACATCAACTTGAAGACGAAGAGAGAGTGGTGGATGCAGTGATGGATCAACCTTCTACAAGTACTCGGAGGATTGCCACGCACAATATTCTCAAAGCTTTGTTTGGAGAACTTTACATCGAGAAGCCTTACATCCATATCATCGACAGAATGTTCGTTGCCTTCTACCTGGAGATAATGTGCATCGACGAGTCTTTTATGAATGGATGTTGGAAATGAACAATCAAAATATCCCTAATCTAAGCTTTTGGTCTGACGAATCAACATTTACAAGAAATGGTATTTATAATTCTCATAATGAGCATGTCTGGTCATTGGAAAATCCACATGCAACAAGGACTCGCACATTTCAACATAGATTTTCCATTAATTTATGGTATGATATTTTTAACGGCTCACTGTTCATAGAAGTCCTGCCACAACGTTTAAATGGATCTTCGTACTTAGCGCTCCTAGAAAACCGTGTAGAAAAAATTCTAGATAACATTCCACTAGCAACAAGAGGTATAATGTGGTACCAGCATGACGATGCACCAGCGCATCATAGTCGAAACGTTCTTGCATGGCTACATGAACATTATAATGAAAGATGGATTGGCAGAACTGGACCAATACATTACCTTGCAAGATCACCGGACTTAAACACTTGACTTCTATCTTTGGGGTGATTTTAAGCGACTGGTCTACAGTGAACAAATAAATACACCAGAGCAGCTACAACAACTGATAAATAATGCTTTTCGTCATATTCAAGCAACAATGAATCCTCAAGACATTAAATTTTCCATATTAAAAAGATGTCGTGCGTGTATTCAGGCCAATGGAGGCATAAAAGTGTATCATTGCGATTTTCTACCAAACAACGACTGGTTAAAAATTATGAACTGTGCTCTAAAACACTTACCTGATTCATTGCTTACTCGTAAAATAAGCGCCATACAGAAAATTATCAAGAGAGTCATTTTGTTCACAAATGAAAGCAAGATTCAAAAAAAGAAAAAGAAAAAAACACATCATTGGCTTACCCGTTTTTTTCTTGAGGGATAACCAATGACATGTGGGTACGCGCGCCACTGCTGGATTAGCCGATTCAATTGTTATGGTAGATTACGCGCCTTACATAGCAGCCTACACATGCGAAGTTTCAGCAAAATATATGTGCTACTTTTTAAAAAATTGGGATATTTTATTATTTGAAATTCAACTTCAACACCCTGTATCTTTTTAATGAAGCATTATAGGAAAAAATTTTATAGGACATACCCTCTCTAAAATTGTTCAAAGAACATGGGGTTTCATTTTTGGTCACCACTTATGAATCACCCTGTATATATATATATATATATATATATATATATATATATATATATATATATATATATATATATATATATATATATATATATATATATATTATTGCATGCACAGACATGGCTATATATTAAAAAAGCCTTTTATCCTACTGAACCTACAAATTAAAAACAGTTAAATATAAATATATTCGTCAATGAATAGATTTTGACATAGTTTAAATTTATTAGCTAAGGCATAAAAACATTTTGTATTAGAAAACATTGAACAATTAAACTCACAATGAATGAACTGCTTAACAAAATACAAAGTGATATAAACCCGGTATAGACAGCTACAAACACAAACAAGCTGGTAAAAGACCAAATTTGTAAACTGTCTTCGACAGAACAAAGTGAATTTAAATAAGAATGTGATTAGGGATTTTAACAAAATGTGTTAATATGTATAGAAAATAAGTAAAAATTTGTTAATTATCAATTACGGAAACTATGTGTTAGTAATTATTCTAGGAAAATAAGGTTTAATGTGTTAATGAACTGATAGGTTATAAATTTTAAAACAAACACAATTTGACTTACATGTATAAAATCGGAATATTGAATTATATGCAGGAAATGACTTTCTTTTGACTAATGTAGTTAAATCATGTTATTGGCTTATCTGAAAACAGAAAATGGTGATTGGTAAATAAAAAGTTTAAATAAAAATTAACAACTGTGATTCGAAGTTACAAAACAAAAGATAAAAATTAGAACTTCCGGGAGGAAGAACGAGAGATTGGGAAGAAGACGCTGGTAGAAGGAAGAAGCTAGTAGATTGCAGCAAAAGAAAATGTTCAAAAAAGTTAATATAGATGATTAAAAGCTGGAGTGAAAGTATTTTATAGGTTATACCTACCAGTAAACAGCTATACAACAACTCCAATCAAGAATACCCGTACATAGATTGAGTGAAACAGTGAATGGGCTAGAAGATTGACCCATGCCAAGTAAACCAAAAAGTAATACATCAATAATTGTCAAAAAGTGTATTATATCTACAAAACAAGAAATGAACCTGTAAGTTTTATAAAAGAATAATATGTCAACGTCAATCCAAGAAGTTAAATGTCATTTGCAAAGGCAATCATACCAAAAGAAGAACTAAATATAAAATATTTATGAAGTACTTGTAAGAGTCACCAGAGGGCGATAAGTAAACGTAAGAAATTCAACCTTATTTCCTCCATTTTAATATTTCCGTTGCCAAGCAACAAAATTCACCTGAAACGACGTTACCATGGTGATAAATAATTGCGAATGAAACTATTCAGATCCGTCATAGCAAGTCATAACATTTTTTTAAACAAAGCATTGGAAATAAAATTCTCAATAATAAGTCATAATTGCATTAATAAAGCTGGCATATTTGTATGTTAAAATTAGTAATATACGGGATCCCAAGTAAGAATTTAAATTTATAAAATTAAGTCAATAACCAAACAAAAAAAGCTTTTTTGATAAAAATAATAATAATAATAAATATTTCAAATTTCAAAATATATATTGCTCATTATTTTATTTTCTGTAAATGTCACACATATCTGTCCATTGACCAATTAATCCTCTAGCCGTATATAAAAAGTTCAGCAAATATAATATATATGCACCAAGAGTAAGAATTTTCGACATTGGTGAACTCAACTATTAAACATTCCCTGTAGGTAAGAAGAGTATCAACAAAATAGCTGTGGCATAGTAAGTAGATCAAAAAAACCAGGTAGATATTTAATTTGATAAAATTATATATGTGTATATTTTTCTTAATAAACTCATAATTTAATTCAGTATAATAATATAAAAAAAAGGCGCCCAACAAAAACATAATAAAACAAATAACACAAATATCAACACCTATATTTAAATAAAAATACAGTGAAAATAATAAAACCAACAAAAACTTTAATAACACATTTATTTCAATATTACAATAATCAATTTCAAAATTACAATAAAACACAATACACTCTACAAAAATACAATATATAAAATCACCCATAAATTACAATACATTACGCACCCCCGAAACACAATTATATATATATATATATATATATATATATATATATATATATATATATATATATATATATATATATATATATATATATATGTATGTATGTATATCGAAACTGACCCCGATTATGTTGTTTAGTTCGCGCTCACTTGATAAATTTTTTTCAAAACTCATTCTTCTACGAAAATTCACTAAAAAGTGGGAGAGGTAGACTAAGAGCAAATCTTCCTAAAAACCTGACCCAGTTGATAAAGTGAGAAAGCTACAATGATATAACAAGAGCTGATGAAGGTAGAGAGTCATAACTAAGATGAGTGGCGACATCGCGTTTAGACTGTGGTGATGTTGATAGTGATACATCGAAAATAAAACTAAAAATAGATGCCCTATGATTCTTAAATACCCGTTATTTAGAATGATATATCTAAGATACTCTCTGTGGTATAGTTGTTCCTTCTCTGTAATCAAGCCCTAATAACACTAAAAGACCTCTCTAAAATTTTATACGACATAGACGTCACATTCATTTCAAAGGTTCTTAGTTAGTTTGCATACCACACTCCGACTCAACGACACTCAAGCCCGAGAAGCACCTTTTATGTCACTGCCTTGTCACATGCGAACGTAATAATCCTAGAAACTTCTACAATATTCAGTAAGTCTCGCAGCGTTCTGGAAATACACTTGCATCAACCTTTAATTTATACTTTATAGGAAAACGAACAAGAATCGCATGAAATTTCTTCAACTTTCAACTTTCGAGTGGAACCTCTTATGCTTATCGGCAAATGTTAACGCTGAAAAGGAAAAAAGCAGATGTCGAACTCTTTAATTCATGAATCTGAAAAACGTATTGAGTTCCTGATAGTTTTCAATGTCTCCTCCTTGTATTTTGCTGAGCGGATCTAATAAGATGTTTTGTTTTTGTTGTTTTCCGTTCCGACAAAGACTAAGCGCGTAATTGGAGTAAATGAGAAAATACGGAATTCTCTGTGTTACTGCTTCATTGTGTAACAAAATGCATCAAGCTCATCAGAATATTAAATTAATTCACAAACTAGTTAAGTTTTCGAGGGGTACTTAAAGCAGATCAATAGAAAAATTAAAAGTTTGGATGCAGCAAGTGCGTTATAGTAATGAATTTTCATAAAAATATTGCTAATAGCAAATGTGTCTTTTAGTGAATTTTCTTTAAAAAGATTCACTAAGGAGGAGATGGCAAGCTTTGAATTTTGAAAAAATTTCTTCTAATGAGCGCAAACTAGGACCCCTAGAACCCACATCCTAGATCAGTTTCAATTTTTATATATATATATATATATATATATATATATATATATATATATATATATATATATATATATATATATATATATATATATATATATATATATATATATATATATATATATATATATATATATATATAGGCTGATTCACAACGCAACGGACACACAATGTGTCCGTGTAGAAGACCTCAATACATGCCAATTTTTATATAAAATGTTTCTCTGACGCCCATGGTTGGTGAGATCTTGGTTTCTTTAATAATTAGGCTTGAGCTGATTGATATAAAGAACACTTATTATGTACGTTATGATTATTTTTCCCACTTTTTTTATTTCAACACACCACGAGCGCTTACAGCCCAAATACTATCGTACCGTGAGTGTCGACAAGGAGGAAAGGGGCAACTTGTTAATTCTGAACTTGAAGGTTTCGAGGTTAGGAGAAGGAAAAACATGCTTAAGCAAGGAATTCCACAACTTGAAAGTCCTCGGGACAAAAGAGCGGGCACAGCAAGATGTTCTCTGTCTGGTGACCTGGACAGTAAAATGGTACATTCGCTCTGTTGCCCTGGTAGATCTGTTGGGGGATGCAGGTGGAGGAACTATGGAAAAAAGCTCATCTGAGCAATGCCCTTGCATATATCTATAAAAGGGAGAGAGGTCACCAACGGCACGTCGGTGGGCAAGGGATGGCAGCCTTTGGGTGAGAGTAGGGTCACATATGAGACGTATGGCTCTCTCCTGAATAGAGTCCAGGATAGCGAGTGTAGAAGCGGCATCAGCGCCCCAGATGTGGGAGCAGTATTCGAGATTTGGCCTTATTTGTGAAGTATATAAGGTATAGAGATTAGCTGGTGAAAAGTATTTGCGAGCCCGGAAGAGGAAACCTAATTCCTTAGCAGGCGCTTCTGCAATTGATGTGACATGTTGGTGCCAATTGAGATTTCGATCCACAGAAATGCCAACAAGTGAAAAGGACTCATTACCTTGAATAACTTGGTTTTTCATTGTGATGGGTCTAGGGCTGGTGTATCTCTTATGTGAAAGAAAGCAAGACTGAGATTTGGTGGGGTTGAATTATAAAAGATTTCTACTTCCCAAGTCTAATATTTTTTGGAGATCCACGGAGACAAAACCCTTCATAAGTCTGCGATCCTCATCTAATTGGGCTAAAGAGACAGGCTTAAAATATTGTATATTTGAGTGGAGGGTGCTGGTTGGATATATATATATATATATATATATATATATATATATATATATATATATATATATATATATATATATATATATATATATATACATATGAACATATAAAAATTGACACTCACCCCGGATATGTGTTCTCAGGAGCGTAGTTGGCGTTCGTTATACAAAATTTTTGCAAAATTCAATTCAGAAAAAAAAGAGTGAACTCTTTTAACTAATAAGAATGACGGATGACATGTTCAAAAGTCCACGTGATGTGTGTCAACATAAAGGTAATATAATCAAACTATAACGATAATAACCTAATTTATACTTATTCCTTTTGAATTTTTAGTGAATTTTCATTAAGAAAATTCACCAGTAGAGAGGTATCGACGGTGAGACTTTCGTAAATTTTTTTCAAATGAGCACCAATTAGGGCCCCTAGAACCCATTTCCAGGGTCAGTTAAAATGTTTATATATATATATATATATATATATATATATATCCAACCGAAAACTCAAAAAATACTTCAACTGATTTGGACCAAATTTGGGAATTACCTTTATTTTGTTAATGGCTTGGATGAGTTCGTTCATCAGATCTTGACGCCAAATTTCTGACAAATTATGACAAAACATTTAAAAATATTCTTTAAACGCAATATGTCCCAAATTGTTTAAGTGATTGAAACCAAAATTTACAACTTAAAAGAACATAGACAGACGTGGCTTTGTACCAATTTTCAAGTCTTTTTATCAAAGAAAAATAAAGTTATTCTAAATTAATATTAAAATGACCCTCGACATCACTTCAGATTCTGTAATGAAGTATCTTCAATGTTAGACAAAGACAGATGACGTTACCTGTACTGCTATGCTATTTAAATACATCGTAGATAGAAACAAATGCAAGTTACATTATTGCAACATGTCAGCATGTAGAATATTGAAGAGAACTACGACAGGGACGCCATCTCGGTGCGAAACCAGGTAGTATGTTGTCACAGCAGCTCTAGTTAATACAAAATGTTATAGGTGGAGACGTGTACAACGTTTGATATTTTACAAGTGACTTTTAATTACCCTAACATATTTAAAACATGGATATAAATAAATATTGGACGATGGTTATAAATGAAAATTTTGAGGTAATGACTTAAAACAATACAATTTTGCGTAAAATAGAAAATCTGTATAACAGTAAATCGTATTCTAAGAGCAGTGTTAACACTTGGTTTTTAATATTTCTTAATTGAGCCACGACAGGACCCCTTAGACATTATTATTATTCTATAACCGGGGGAAATAACTAATGCATTATGTAGTAATAGCAACCGTATTGGATATTTTATAGTTTGTCGCGGTACGAAAGACAATATTTGGTAGGTTCGTTGTGTTAAATTTTGTACTACGAATATCAATGTTCTTTGCAAGTATCAAAACCTGGTAGTCCAGTGTAGTCTTGAACAAAAGCTAGGTTCATACACTCTCGAATTGATAAATCGCCGCGAAACGTATTCCTATTGGTTTATCTAAAATACTATCGTAAAACTGTTTTTTTTTTCAGATTTTATAAATGTGTTTGACTAATTTTTGTGTGCATACAGTCAGAAATGATTTTTAATTAAACTGATGGCTCTTAACACACGATGTAAATGTCTTATCTACTTTTAAGTTTGTGTATCCCCGATGTTACTTACGGGCCACTCTTCATTAGACTTACTTATCTTGTGCTTATATATGTAATATAAACATAAAAAAGAAGTGAAACAGCAAGTTAATTGATTTACTTTAGTGCTGCATTCAATATTATCTGAAAAAGGCATTATAGGCGACGTTGTGGGATGTAATTTCGGCAAATTTACAGATTACTGCATTTAGGGTTTTCAGAAAATTTTTTCAGAAACATGCTTAGAACCCTCCTTGAATGCACAAGCCACAAGGAAAATTTGTTGCAAACAACCCCCAAGAAAGTTAAGGGACCAAGAATGAATAGGGGTGTTGTTCAGACTTTGAAAAGTTTTCTTTTTCACATTTTGCAGCAATACCTCCTTTAAACCCTGTCTACCCCGCACTGCATCCATATTCGCCCAGGTCCAGTAACTTTCCTGGGGGTTGCTCTCAAGAAATTTTTATTGTGCCTTATGCTTTGCAGGTAGTTGTATACATGCACAAGGGTAAGAAAAACCCCCTGTGTTTTTGGGTGAGGGGACAGAAACCCTCTTCGACCTGGGGGTTTTTCTTCCCCTTCTGCATGCACACAATCGCCCTCAATGCATGAACCACGGGATTTTTTTTATATTCAGCTTTCTAGTGTATTTTTTGTTGAGTATGTTTCATGTTTATTAATTTCTTTGTTTGAGTTTTGTATCCAAATTACTATATAAACATTTATGATAGAGCTCATGTTTTGTCTTGCCTTTCTTTACCTTATTTTTACTGGTCCTAAGTAAATAAAGTAATGTTTTATACCTTTTAATATAAGCCTAAATCACTATAATATATTACTTTTATGAAAATTGACTACCTTGACGCACTTGCTGCGTCCCGAACACTTTTTATACTTTACAGCAGTGATCGCCGTCCTGTCGATCGCGAGATACCGGCAGCTCTAATCATAAAAGCTTCCGTAAATTTCGCAAATTCTCAAAATAAACACAAGCAGCGACAACACTGCGAAAAGCGATCTGCCTTCGACGTCATCATGCTAAAGGTGGCTAAAACCGAACAGCGTGCTAGTATTCGAGAACGATCTTGGTTGCTTTAAACTTGATCAAATCCGCATGACGCAGCGACTTTATGCTCAGTTTAAAATTTAGCTGCATAATTAACGTCCAGCGGTTGGATTAGAGAGAAGTAAAAAAACTGTTTATGCCGTACTATCCAACAGCAAAAAAAATTGTCAGCGGTCATCATTTACTGTTACCACACCATTGTATCGTACAAACCTGAATGTCATCGACATTGTCGACTCCACCATTTGTACTGAGTGGTGAACGTGTCGCCACCTAGTTCGGAACCAAGTACTATGTTGTCACGCCCGCTCCAAATAACACAGAGTGTTAAAAATAGAGACAGTATACAACTAACTAACAATTTAAAAAATTGTTAGCCCTGGCCCATTTCTACCCCAATATAGGGACAAAGTATGTAAGACTAGATGCATTCTCGCAACAATTAGAACCGTAGACCGGTTTCGCTCTCATTAGAGCTCTTCAGTACGGCATACTAATTGTAGCAAAAATGCACCAAAAATAACACGGCTATCGTATAGCCAGTCTTAAAACACTAAGTGAGTGGTAAACGTGTCGCCACCTAGTTCGGAACCAAGTACTATGTTGTCACGCCCGCTCCAAATAGCACAGAGTGTTAAAAATAGAGACAGTATACAACTAACTAACAATTTAAAAAATTGTTAGCCCTGGCCCATTTCTACCCCAATATAGGGACAAAGTATGTAAGACTAGATGCATTCTCGCAACAATTAGAACCGTAGACCGGTTTCGCTCTCATTAGAGCTCTTCAGTACGGCATACTAATTGTAGCAAAAATGCACCAAAAATAACACGGCTATCGTATAGCCTTAAAACACTAAGTGAGTGGTGAACGTGTCGCCACCTAGTTCGGAACCAAGTACTATGTTGTCACGCCCGCTCCAAATAACACAGAGTGTTAAAAATAGAGACAGTATACAACTAACTAACAATTTAAAAAATTGTTAGCCCTGGCCCATTTCTACCCAAATATAGGGACAAAGTATGTAAGACTAAGTCCGAACTAGGTGGCGACACGTTCACCACTCACTTAGTGTTTTAAGACTGGCTATACGATAGCCGTGTTATTTTTGGTGCATTTTTGCTACAATTAGTATGCCATACTGAAGAGCTCTAATGAGAACGAAACCGGTCTACGGTTCTAATTGTTGCGAGAATGCATCTAGTCTTCCACCATTTGTGTCGATGGAAAAATCTACAATTTCGGGCTTGCCACTCCCACGGTCAATTTCGTTATGGTTGTTTAAGATTGATTCTAGATTTACAGAATACTCGGCAAATTTTTAAGAGTGCCTTATGCAGTATCCAGACTAAAAATATAAAACGGTATCTGCAGTATAATAATAAAAATAATAACAATTTTATTCAATTTATGATACTACTCAATATAAGTTGATACATATGCAACATATATTACAACACCCTACTCATACAGTTATATTTCTGGAATAGCATAGGGTCAATATGCTCGCAGTAATCACTCACACGCTGCCACTGGTCTGCCACCGCTACTACAGCTAAAATTACAATAAAAAACATATGTACAAACTTTATATATATATATATATATATATATATATATATATATATATATATATATATATATATATATACAGTGTGTCCACGGATTGAGTGTGGGTAAGGTATAAGTGTCAAAAAAATTTCTAATTATATTATGATATTCTGGGAATCGCTCCTGCTTTGTCTTAAACTGAGATGTTGAGAAAATGAACAAAATCAATTAATATACAGGATGGTTTATAACTGATGTAATGAAATGTATTAAGAGTAAACTACCTTCGTTTATAAAGATACCGCAAAAAGTTATCAACAAAAATTGTTTAGAATTAAAATTTATGACAGGCTTTCAATTTTCAAACAGATCAGCCTACTATGATTTTTTTAGCTGCGACTTTATTTAAATGACGTTTGACGGCTTCTGTGATTAGGTGTACTTTGAAAAATACTTGAAACTGTATTAAAAAAAGTCTTTACCATAATTAAACTTGGGGTAGGTTTGCTTTCATCTCAACCAATAAAAAAAAGTAAAGTAAACGCACAATTGGACATTCTAAGCAATAGTTGGAGAGTTGCATGGCTACTTGAGCTCTGCCTTGTTGTTCGTTTCCCGGCATACTACTTTTTTTGGAAAATTGAAACGTCAATTTTATTTGTCACGAACGGCAAACTTCTGTATTTAAAATGTTAACAACAGAACAAAAAGTGTTTATTGTGCAGTGCTAAGGTTTGGGTGAAGAACATTATTATCAGGGAGTGATAAGAAAATTCCTTGAACGCTGGCCAAATTATTCGGTTTCCGCTCCTGGTGTAAAAAAAGTTGTTACAAAATTTTTGCGTACTGGCAGTGTTTTAAATGTTAAGAAGACAAAATCCGATCTAAACGAAGAAGACAATGCTGCAGCTGCATTAGCTATGAATTCTGTTAGGCCTTTCCCGAAATTATCATTAAGAAGAAGGGCATTATAAATTGGCAATATTAACAAATCGCATTTGCAACAAATTTATCTTACCAACAAGGTGAAACCTTTCAAAGCAAAACTTATACACTTTGGAAGAAAATGACGAGTCAAAACGATTAGATTTTTGTTTATGATACAGCGAGCAATATCTACAAAATCACAATTTTTTCGGACGAATCCACTATCATCACTAATGGGGTGGAGAATCCAAATTATAGAGTTAATTGCAGAAGACAATGCCATAAAAAGGAAATGTGTGGTCTGCTGTTTCTTACACTGGGATAATTGAGCCATATTTTTTTGCGGAATATGTACCAGTACAGTTATCTGGAAATGCTGGAAAATATTCTTCCAGGCCATTTGCATAACATGTCACTAGAAGATAGACAAACAGCATACTTCCAGCATGACGGCCACCCAGCACATGCAACAGGAATCCTTCGAGAATGGTTAGATCGCGAATTTCCTGGGCGGTGTATTGGTCGATATGGGCCAATACCTTGACCTCCCAGAAGTCCCGATCTTACCTTAATGGACTTTTATTTATGGGGCTATCTCAAACAGAAAGTCTACGCGGCTCCATTAAACAACGATCTTGATTTGTTGAAACTGAGGTGGAGAGAGGCAATTGACGGTATTTCAATTCAGCATATTCAAAATGCATACAAAGCATTTACTAAACGGGCTGAATAATTTCTTTATTTTTCGTTGTTCGTTTTGATTTTTGTTAGCAATAAGCGTTTTGTATTTTACTAATACATTATTATTTAACATTGCATGGTTACTTACTTTGCGCACCTGCGTTCAGAAAACCACAGGTAAAAAGCTCCATGTTGATAGGGAAAATATGTTAATAGTTTACTTAAAAATTCAAAGTAGGCTGATCTGGCTGAAAATTGAGAACCTGTCATAAATTTTAATTATAAATAAAGTTTTGTTAATAACTTTTTTCGGTATCTTTATAAACGAAGGTAGTTTACTTTTAACACATTTAATTAAATCAGTTCTAAACCACCCTGTATATTAATTGATTTTGTTCATTTCCTCAACATCTTAGTTTGAGACAAAGCAGGAGCGATTCCTAGAATATCAAAATCTAATTCAAAAATTTTTTGTCACTTATACCTTACCCACACTCAATCCGTGGACACACTGTATAATATATATATATATATATATATATATATATATATATATATATATATATATATATATATATATATATATATATATAGGAGTCCGTAAAATACGTGTAATTAATTTACGGTTAAAATGTTAGTGTCGTATCAAGAAAGGGACGTTCTTTCCGAAAATACAAAACAAATTATATCTTACGATTAAAAAAAATGTAGTTGTCATAACACAAAGTTGTTTACGCTAGGAAAAATTTAATATATCCAATTGTAGGAAAGAATTAGGCTTAAAATTTTTGAAGAATTTTTTCTCGATAACGAATACCTCAGGAAATATATTTTCTATACTTTTTACTAACTTTATATATCAGATATTCGTTAAATTGCATAATGTTAGTAGACCTATTAACTTAAATTATTTATTTTATTCCACAGATATTACACAGCGAATTCTGTCAGGCTGTACAACCCTTCGCAGGCACCGATGTGTGATTCCAATTGTGCTCACACTCACTACTGTGCCATCACCAGAGTGGACTACCAGGAGTTCGAGCACTGTCTAAAAACTGCAGCCAGTGCTCTAGCATCGTCCTCAATGTCGACCTTACCTATGCCCCCGTTTGTTTATGTTCTTCTCGTTCTCATCCTTGTGATCTACAAAGTGTGATAAACTTATTAGTGTTCTTAGAATCATAGACAAATATATGAGTTGAAAATATGACTGGATCCGTCAAATACGGACGGCAGGGCCTACATATTTTAGACTAAGTTAATCAAAGCTATCACTTTTGGTGGTCATGTCTTTTTGGGTCATTTTCTTGTTTATATGCAAAAGAATTTTATTGCGATGAAACTGTTCTTTTAGAATTAAATTCTAATACTAAATATGTCCCATTGTGTAATCTGGCAAAGAAAAGAGCATTTGGCTTTTTACAAAGACTTGTATAAGTAAAGAAGAAAAACATTACGATAAAGCAAAATCTTGGTCTCAGTTTCAGCAGAAACCAGTCCCATTAGGAATTCTAGTAACAAGCAAATACAGCTTTTAATTTCTATTAAATTGCTGAGAAAAATTCGTTACATTTTTAAAATATCCAGGCCTTGCTGTCTAGTAGGCTATTGGATCAAAATTTGATAAAAGACATCTATTATAACAGTGTATATATTTAGTCGTGTTATAAACTTGGTGCTATGTACTTGCTCATAATTATGAATTTTTATTGTGTTGCAGTTATTTATAAACTTTTATAGTTTACTAGTCATTGATAGATTGGAAGGCATGTAATGGAACGAGATGGCAGATATTTTTAAATATTCAAATAATACAGATGCCATTTTATGTATGGAAACTTCGATTATTTACGTAAAGTAAGATAGCTAAGACAAAAGTTTAAGTTTTTTTCGATGTATTTTAGCTCATCTTCTAAAGTAGGTCAGCTAAGACAAACGTTTTAGACTTTTCCAATATATTTTCCAAAAGAAAAATTAAGTAGGTTGCATTTCTTCTAGTGAAACAATTTGTGTTTTAACCAACAATCAACCCGGCGTCACCCGGACGTAGAATTTAGTCGCTATCGCCACCAGGTGGCGTCTATTAGACCCAAATTTTAAAAATGTGAAAAATTGTATTTCCTGTTTTTTTTTTTCAAAACTTTTATGCATAGAGCACTTATCTATGCATAGTCAAATAAAAATGTAAAATTCTTGTGTAGAAATTACATTTATATGAAAAGCATACTCTTTTAAAAAAAAATTAAACAAAAAAGTAATTGTCATGACATGAACACCGCCCATAGATGAGGTGTACACCCAAATTTCTTTAGTCAAAAGTTTTGGACGCCATCAGGCACAGGTGTCTTGTCATTAAGAAGCTCTTTCATAACCTCGGAGACTTCACCTGTGGGAAGCGGCTCATGATGCATCTGTTTATAACTCTGACAAGTTACAGGGCCCTGAACCACAACGCGACACATCCTGATTTCCCAGTAATCTCCGCACGGCGTGGTCAGTTGCAAGTACTACCGCCTTCTGCATAACCTTATAAAGATGCTCTCCAAGGCGCGGTCTCTTAATGTTCTATCGAAGATTCTTAGCAACCACACCAGTTGACGACATGACTATTGGAATCACTGCCACACTATCTGCCCTCCACTATCTCTTTACTTATATCTCGAGGTATCTGTACATAATGATCTTCTCGTTGTACTTTATCTCTAGATTTTTAGTATTTGGAATGGCGACATCAATCAGCGTTACTTGGTTGCAGGACATAACCACTATTATTATATCTGGCATATTGTGGGCAACTCGTTGGTCTGTGAGTACGGTCAGGTCCCAGTACAGCCTGTATCCAGAGTTCTCCAGAACAGGCCCAGGAGTGTACCTATAGTAGGGCACCTTACTAAGATTTAAAAGTCCCACTTTCAGAGCCAGATCTTGATGAAGTATTTTAGCAACTGCGTCGTGCCTTTCTTTATACTCTGTTGCAGCAAACGCTTGACATCCTTCTGTGACGTGCTGGATAGTCTCTATTGACTGACACCCAAATCTACATTTGTCATCTTGGACCGAATTTTCTCCAACTATATACTTCAGGTAGTTTCTTATTGGGATGACCTGATCTTGTATGGCCAGCAAAAACCCCCTTGTCTCTGGAAACATCTATCCGGATACCAACCAGTAGTTCGTCGCCAATTTGTCAACATGTGCCTGGGAGGTTTCATTCAGATGTCGCCCATAGAGAGGCTTCTGCATCTAAGATTGCAGCTTGTCCTGATCAGTCTGATGGTAACTTTCTAGTTCAATTTCTTTTAATTGTAGCGGTGTTGAATCATCTGCCTCGCATATGGCACGGTGTAGTAGAAGTAAGCGCCTGCTGATGGAAATATGTACGCTGGTTCACCATCTGCTGGTCTAACTGTTTACTAATATCCAACACTCCTCTTCCACCTTGCTGGCTGGGTAGGTTTACTCGCTCGATGGCACTACGGGGGTGATGGTTTTTGGATTTTTTTAGGAGTGTTCGGACCTTCCGTTGTAGACTTTCGATGTCCGTTTTACTCCAGTGCGCAATCCCAAATTAGTAGCTAAGTGCAGAACATGCATATGTATTTAGAGCTTTAGTCAGGTTCTTGCTGTTAAAATTTGATCGCACCGCCTGCTTTACTCGTTTCGTAAACTCATTTGTCAGATCGTTCTTCATTACCGAATGGTTTATTTTACTAGCTTGCTGTATTGCCAGGTATTTGTAACACTCTTCCATCCATCGAGGCAATTTGCTGGCCGTTCTGCATTTCATATACACCTGATTGTGTTTTCCCTCTGACTACACATAAGGTGCGACATTTGTCGAGCCCAAGCTGCATGTCAATATCTCTGGAAAACCCTTCCACGATTTTAAGGAGTTATTCCAGGTGGTTTTTTGCAGAGGCCATCAGCTTAAGATCATCCATATACGGCAGATGATTTAGCCTCGTTTGCTCCCTGCCATTACTTTTGAGGAGTTCAGGCGGTTTCAATGCGAGGCAGAACCACAATAGACTTAGCGAGTCGCCTTGAAATATACTTCTTCTAATTGGTATCGTGCTGGTTACTATGTTGTCACCTGTTTGTACCCGTAACTGAATCTTTGTTCTCCAGGTAGATATTGTGTATTCAAGGATCCTCAGGATGTAAGTATCGATCTTATACATCTTCGGCACACTTATGAGCCATTCGTGTGGAACTGAATCAGACGCCTTTTTATAATCCACAGAGGCAGCAAAGAGATTTCTTCGTCCATTTTAAGCTTGACTGCATACAACTGATACAATTATTAGTTATTCTTTGCACCCTATAAATCCTTTGGCACACCCTTGTTGCCTCCTCGCAATTATGTTGTTTCGTTCGCAGCGCATATGTACGTTTCTCAAGTCAGGATATGATCAACTTATATAGGGTCGGAAGACAAGTTATTGGTCGGTATCTGCCGGGGTCGGCAGAACAATGCTGGTGCTTTGGCGGAAGGTACGTGTCTCCTTGTGTGCAAAATAATGTCATCTACTTTGGGTCAAGTATAACATCGTTTATTAACACCGTCAATAGATGATTTTCTTCAGTTAAAAGTTTTGAACGCCATCAGACCCGGGTGCCTGCCAATTATGAAGGTCTTTAATAAACTCGGAGACTTCATCGGTGGTAAACGGCCCATGATACATCTGTTCATAACTCTGCCAAGCTCTGTGTTGTTCGTTAACCCAACCAATATTGCAGGAGGCCGTTGTGGCTAGTTGACTTTGCCAGAACGCTTCAATTTGTTCCTTATTTGGGAAAGTATTGGTGGCTGCATTCCTAGCTTAATTAAGCTGACGGTAGAAAGTCTTTTCATAGCGTTCAAGCATTGTATTTTCGCACTTCCTGTTGTTGCTCGCTTTATATCTTCTCAACCGTTCTGTATATACGGAAAGCTTCTGTTTTAAGGTGACCCAACATTCTTGTGCCATGTGGTTGACTGGATCTTGTGCTGAGTGTTGTCGAACTCGGCCTATTATTTCCTATACTCGTTTCTGCAATTTTCTTGTCTGTTTTCTCTCAATATATTGCCTCAGTTGTCCAGTTTCTTTTCGAAGTGTTTCCGCTCTGCTTATCAACCTTTTTTCCCATGGGGGAAGACGTGAATCTCTGTGACTGGACCTTCGGTCAGAAGTCTTAATGCCTAAAGTTTTAATTGCTGCAGTTGCTACACAGTAAATCAGTGTATGCATGTACTCTAATGTGTTGATCTCTATAGGGTGCGATGGAAAATTATTCTGTTCAAAAGTTCCAATATAATTGCCAGCTTTCTAGATGATCTTTGCCTAGATAATGGTCGCCCAGTAAGAGGATTTGTTCCTTCATACTACGCGACTGCACGACTCATTTCTGTAGAAAATTTGTCAATGAGTTCCTCATTTTCTTGCGTACCCTCGATGTGTCCTTCTTGCTCGAACAGGATCACGGTATTTTCCGTACCCGCTATGTTAGTAATTTCATCTTCAACGTCCTGCCTGATGGCATTCAGTCTCGTCTGTGGAATAAGGTTATTCCTAAGTATGACACGATACTGATTCGCTGCTCCCTGTTGAGTCACCTGTATGTTTGGGTACATCCTGAGAAATTCGGTGTGAAGTTGTTACCTATATCCGGTCGTCTGTTGTCCGAGTTTGTTACTTTGTAGTAAACGCGCATAATGGTTTCATTTTTATCCATAGTCCATTTCATGCGCCGTCTTGGTAATCCCATCTGGGTGAGCGCTGTGCCATGGATTATTATTATTATTATTGTTGTTATTATTAATTGTCATGATAACGCGTTTGTTGCTTGGCTAGGTAGCTTTTATTTTAATCTTCCTTCGTGTAAGCCAATAAAAAGTGTTACCAGATCGAAATATGAGTTCCAATTAGGGATGGGCACCTAACATCGATGTTTTTGGAATATCGATGTTTTCCATTGAACATCGATGTTGTAATTTCGATGTTATATTTTTAACATCGATGCTACTTGTAATCATCGAAACATCGTTACGTATCCCACAAATCCTGTTGCAAATGCATATCGTTTGCAAATTAAAAAAATTGTCTTGCTATTGTTTGACGACAGATATATGGACAGATATGCAATGTAGAAGTTTTATTGGTGTTACTATGCACTTTGAAGATAACAATTCCATAAATTCTGTTGACTTAGGTGTATATCTTTTAGATGAACGGCATACAGCCGAATACATTTCAGGAGTGTTAAGACGTATATGTGAGGAATGGGGTATCCTAGAAACTAAAGTTACTACTGTTGTTACGGATGGAGCGGCCAATATGACAAAAGCTATTGAGGAAATGTTTTCCAAAAAAAGACACATTCATTGCTTCGCTCATCAAATAAATTTAGTTGCTGACAGAGCTATAAAATCTATTTCGGAATTGTGATCTCAGTTATATCTAAATTAAAACAATTGTAACGTGGTTTAGGCATTCAGTAGTAGCTGCTGATGAATTACAGAAGGCACAAACAAGCGACCATAAACCTGAAAAAAATTCATACAAGAGGTGTCCACCCGCTGGAATTCCACATACTACATGATTAATCGTTTGCTTGAACCACGGGGCGATACATAAATACCATAGTGAACAGACATCCTTCTGCCACCACAGTGGTTACAGCCAAGGAAGTTTTTGAACTGAATAAAATAATTGAACTTCTAAAGACGTTAGAAGCAGTAGCAACAGAAAATTTGTGGTCAAAAGTATATTAGTTCGAGTCTTGTAATCCCTCTCACGTATAATTTGGAAAAAGAAGTTTCACACATTGAATGTGATGTAAACGACACCTTAGGTATTTCACTAAAAGAAGCACTTCTCCAAGAATGTAGGAAACGATTTTCTGCTGTTGAACAAGTCCAACAATTATCCGTGGCAATCTTGCTGGATCCGAGGTTCAAAAAGATTTATTTTAAGAGTCCTCATAATGTTGCAGCAGCAGTTAATCTAATACAACAGTTATCACTGTTAGCAGAAACGCAAGGAGATGATGACCACAATCGCGAAATAATAGAAAGTTAAACGACAAATAATAAACAGGACACGGGTGAGTAGGCTAGATTGTCACAATGATGTTTGGTAAACATTTTAACATAATAATAGGTACTCCAAAGGGCAATATATGGGCGCATCATTCTCAGTTAGTTCAAAAGAGTGCTTCACAAGAGAAAGAACAATTAAGCAAAATGTCTTTGTATTTAAAGAATCCTCTAATTAATCTTGCCGAGAATCCACTGAAATGGTGGTCAGATAATAAAAATGTATATCCCCATTTATACCCTGTCGCGAAAAAATTCTTGTCCATAGTGGCGACTTCTGCACCGGCAGAACGTTTATTTTCCAAAGCTGGACAGACAGCCACGCAAGAAAGAAACCGTTTAACTGGAGAACACTTGGGCAAAATATGATTCCTTCAGTCCATTGACAGAGATTACTGGAGTATATAAAACTGTATGGTGAGATTATCAGTATTATCACTAATATTGGTGAATTATATATAATATAATATAATTATATATATATATATATATATATATATATATATATATATATATATATATATATATATATATATATATATATATATAAACAGGGTTATTAACAGTTTAGAATTAAATTTGAAGTTTACTTTTTATTATTAAAGTCATTAGAAGTTAAGTTTTTCTATTTTTGTTTTACACATTCTATCTTATTTTATTGCAGTACAATAAACATTTATTTATTTTTGTTGCCACTTATTTTTTGTATCACTTGCACCTGCCATAATCTGCATCGGAATAGGTTTCCATTTTCTAATGCCTACAAAACTACAAACTATCTTTTTTCTCTCGAAAGAGCATAGAATTATAGAATTAGTAAATTAACAATTATTTTGAAAACATCGATGTTTCCCAACATCGATGTTTTCCAGCCGATGTTTTTCCTACCATCGATAGTAGGTTTCGATGTTAAACATCGATGTTAACATCGATGTTTTAAGAAATGTGCCCATTCCTAGTTCCAATGGTTTCATTTTGCCTTTATTTGACAAAATTCAGCCTACTGTACTAATCCAGTAAACATTGATGCCCTGTATCTGTCTGGCAATTAAATTAGAGTTTTACGACATATGGCCATTAATAATAGGAAAACGAAAACATTCAGGTATCGTAGATGCATTTGTAGAACGTGAATAAAAAGTTTCTTGTACGACCTTATCGTTTTCCTATTGCAAGGATAATACGACATTTGATCCCGGTGATCAATTCCTGATATTTAGTTGTTATAGTTTATTTTTATTCTTGAAAAATGCCAGTTTCATTCCCAAATTCAGAACCTCGGTGGTTCAGGGGTAAGAACTTGTACCTCTGAACCGAAGGGTACTGGATTCAATCCCGGGGTACTCCTTTCACTTTTTCAGTACATAATGTAACATTAACATCAACCGAGGTTCTGGCATTGTATTTGAGCAAGTTTAATGTCTGCAAGTTCCGCCCTTCGGACGGGGCGTAAAGCCGTCGGTCCCGTGTTCATGCAATTGTTGCGCGCGTTAAAGATCCCTACTCTCCTTACAGAAAGGCAGGAGTTCGGCAAAATTTCCAGGATAGTGAGGTGAAACTGCTCCCTGGCGTCGGTGATTTGCCATAGTCTCGGAAATAGGCCGACGTTAAAGAAAACAAAACACACAAACACATACCGCCTTTTACTTTATATCGGTGGATTTGACGTTTGTATCGTAATTGCATTTTTATTGATTTATTGTGGAAATAGGAACGGAAATGTAACAAATATCACACGGAAATGTGCGAGTATCTCTCTGTCTTGTTTTTGCTTGGCAAGACATCACAAAAAGTTTTTCTATCATTAATTCGTCTCTCCGTGTTTTTATCACTAACCTGTATACCTAATTTTTTTTTGGGAAATACATGCCGCTGCCGCTTCTACACTCGCTATCCTGGACTTCATTCAGAAGAGACTATAAGCCTCATCGGTGACCCTACCCTTACCCAAAGGCTGCCATCCCTGGCCCACCGACGTGCCGTTGGTGACTTCTCTCTCTTCTATAGATATCTGCACGGGCACTGCTCAGAGGAGCTTTCTTCCATAGTTCCTCCACCTGTTGCCCCCAACAGATCTACCAGGGGAACAGAGCGAATGCACCCTTTTACTGTCTAGGTCACCACACATAGAACATCTTGTTATGCCCGCTCTTTTGTCCCGAGGACTTCCAAGTTGTGGAATTCCTTGCCGGCACATGTTTTTCCTTCTCCTCCGAACCTCCAAACCTTCAAGTCCAGAATTAACAAGTTGCCTCTTTCCTCCTTGTCGACACCCACGATACGATAGTATTTAGGCTGTAAGCCCTCGTGGTGTGTTGTTGAAATAAAAAAACATTGGACAAAACCCTAAAACTGTTTTAACCTTTCTTTTCTGGCTACCATATTTAGGAAATACTCTGGTTGTATACATAAAAACAATTTTGTATAGTCTACTCCATCCAAAAAATAATTATTTATGCTATTTGCCGATATCTATCCAAAAAAGATGTAAAAATTTTCTAACTTGGGGCTAAGTTTTAACAACCATTTTTAAAGATATATTTGTATTTTTCCGACTGAAACTGAAAGTCCGGACGCAGCAAGTGCGTTATGGTAACAAATTGTCATTAAATGTTTCAAATTTCAATAACGAAATTTTTCATTTTCCTGGAAATCTTAATTTTCTTCATGAAAATTTGCCAAAAGTTTTATATGTAGATCGAGTTTTTCTTGCTGTTTGTATGTATATTTTTTTATATTAAGCTTACTATTTGCGGCAGTGACTTGCTACAGATTTTATTAATATTACATGCCCTCCAAAATCTAATGTGATAAACTTTTTTGTTGTGATTGCTGATTAAGTTTTATAAACATTTTAGTACTGTAGACTTATTATAATGGGTATTGTGATTACATTAGAGCAGCATTTCAAAAAGCTAATTTTCACAAAGTGATAAACAATCTATTAAAAATTATGTAACTTTACAATTTTATAAAAAACTTAAATTTCTATAGAAAATACCTAATAATTAATAACCTTGGACAACACGTCTTCAGAGTTAGTAAAATTAATTTCTGCTTTGAAATAAAAGTAATGACTTATTGGATAAATTTCTAAAATATTGTTACGTTCTTCGGGGTTCTGGATTTGTTGACTAAAAAATGCAGATTTTTTAACTACCAATTTATTATAAGCAACTATTTTCCAACACTACGGTCAACTAGAATATGTTTCTCTATTACTATATGTCTATAGAACAATATTTCACTATACGCCTACGATGATCGCTTTTTATACACCAACACTAACTCACTACTGACTGACTTACTCTATCTTCGGCTCGCCTATTTATATTGTCCATAAAGTAGTTCTAGACATTTTTACATTGTTCAATATTTTTTATTTCTAGTTCATTCTCGAAATATAACTCTATATAGTATTCGCTTTTACCAACACACTTTTCAGCAATTAAATGAATTGTCTGGCAATATTTTAATAAAATGAAGGGCAATGATGGTTGAAGCTGAACCTTAAGGGTTTGCAGAACACTCTTTACATAATCCGTATTTCTTTCAGGTTCTTTGCTTAAATGTTGCCAATTTTGACGTTTCAAATCGCGACGTTTTGAGAAAACCCCCAATTTTTTTTCTTTAAATGCCTCTTTTTTGTCTTTAAACTTACAGACCTAAATTTTGGTAAATTATTCACCCTATATATATATATATATATATATATATATATATATATATATATATATATATATATATATATATATATAATTGAAACTGACCCTGGATAAGGGTTCTAGGGGGCCTAGTTCGCGCTCATTTGAATACATTTTTTCAAAAGTCGGGATCTCCTCATTAGTGATTTTTTTTAAGAAAATTCACTAAAAAAAAAATTAAAAAAGTAAAGTCACTAACTAGGATTCGAGCTCGTCATACAGAAGATAACTGAATTTGATTATCGTATGGCCAGGGACTTAGACCACTGAGCTATACTCGACATGTGTCGACTAGCGGCTATATCGCTTCATACATTTGTTCAATGTTTTAAAATTTGCATAAAATTATTTCGATTTACAATAGTTTTTTTCTCATTTTATAACGAAATCAAGGAAAAAGAACGACACATCTAGGGGCTTGTTAGTAATTTCTTGTAGTATTTTTAATTTTCGTTCGTACTCAATCAATTTTGACGTTTGAACTTTCTTGAATCAGATTTAATTAATTAAAAATTAATTTACCTCTAACATTTTTGTTTTTTAAGTTAGAGATCTGAATGAATTGTCTAAATGTTTTTAATTTTGACGTTTTAAATCGCGTCGTTTTGAGAAAAACCCCAATTTTTTTCATTTAAATGTCTATAACTTTTTCATCTTTGAACTTATAGATCTAAATTTTGGTACGTGGTTCACCTTTATAATACAAATACGCGGACAAAATCTGTCGCCTTTATTTCGTAATTTCCGGAAAACGGCCCATTATTTTTTGAGTAATCGCTGTGATACACACACACACACACACACACACACACACACACATATATATATATATATATATATATATATATATATATATATATATATATATATATATATATATATATATATATATATATATATAAATTCAAGCTGGCCCTCTGGATATGGGTTCTAGGGGGCCTAGTTCGCGGTTGTTTGAAGAAGAAAAAATTTAATTCAAATGTCGGGGTCTCCTCATTAGTGAATTTTTCAAAAAAAAATTCACTAAAACAAGCACTTGTGAAGCCACGGGAAAGTCTACGGCTGTATTAAATATGGAACGGTTTCAATAAGTTAGGGCAAGAACAAACAACCAGATATGCTATTCAAATTTAATTCATTATTTATTTGCTGAAAATTATACATATGTCAGTACAAGAAAGTCCTAGGACTTGTATAGTATTTAATGACAAAATTTAATAAGAATATTCCAAAACATATTTGACACCTTTCTTGCAAAACATCAATCACTTCCAATTTTGACATACCAAATAACACAATTTTCTCCATCTCTTTTCCATCTTAATGTATTAGTCAATATTTTTATTTTAAAGTAATCTCGACAATACCATTCGAGCTTCTGACCTGAGATTATTTTTTCTTCACTCATTACATTAAATTTTATGATTTAGCTAGAGCCAAAGTGACAACCAAATTTCAACTGACAGTATAATAAAATACAAGTAAAAGTTTTTATCTCCTCTTTATTAAATTTATTTTTATACAAAAACTCGCTAAAAAATTCATCGAAATAACAGCAATCTGATCAGATTACGGTAAAGTGAAATGAGAAAAAAATTGATAAAAAATGAAGTCACTAATTAGGTTTAGAACTCGTCATATAGGACTCGACTATCGGATGTACAGGGCTTAGCCGAGTCGGCCACCGTCGACATGACAGACTAGCAGATCTAGGAGCTTGTTAGTCATTTCGTGTCGTATTTTTCACTCACGTTCGTACTCCTACCATAACTATCATTTTGACGTTTTAACTTTGCGCGAATTGTGTAAACACCGCAGCCAAAATACCAACATCACACACAACTTCATTTCCTCAGCTTTAGATAATTAAAAATTAATTTGCCTCTACCTTTTTGGTCTTTTAACATAAGAGATCTGAATTTTGGTATTGTAACACACGACAAGTCACAGATAGAGGGCCGTCAGTATATTATTTCTTTTTTTAAGTAAACAAACACACATTAATCGACACTCACCGCTTTGGTTGACAGCAGAGAAGGACGTGTTTGTAGTTTCTAAACATGTGCAATAAAAGATAAACCACTGTAAGTGTCCAGCTCAACCTTGTCTAATCAAAATCCCCCATTTAAATCAAGACATGTTCAGTATCCTAAATATCCCTTAAATATGGTACTAAAACAACTGTCTTTATATGTCTATAATTGCAACAACTCATTAATAAAGCATATCATGTCAGTATTAATACAAAAGGGCCCTGCTTTGCGCCCGCCATTACCTTAGGCCTAAGGTAGCGCGGCCTGGGCACAGCAGACCAGGCACGCTGTCCAAACGTACCCGCAACTTTACATACCCAGAGGTTATGGCACCTTACAGACCAATACAGGTCTTACATTTATGTGCCCCGCCCGGGGGTCCTCCACTTGACCCCTGCCAGCCAGACAAGGCAGATCCGAGACCCGATCACTATAACTACGTGAGACAGTCTAATTAGTAACCATAACTACACTACACGTGGCTCTTAATATAATTTCTAAATATCTAGCAATTGTCAGTATATATTTAATCCCCCTATATAATAACCCAGGTATATTCTCATAATAATCACTGCTATCTGAATTATATTATTAGCTATAATGAACCAAGACACTTAGCGAGTAGGTACTCACCTGAACTGCAGAATTCAGTTATCACATAAACTAATATGCACTGTATTAACTATAATTATTCTTATTATAAAATGCACTACAAACAAGCCCTTCCTAACTGACTCTCTTTCAACTACTAGGTGAGGTGGGTGAAACATCTCTAGTTTCGAATGCATTAACATTTCAATTTCTTTATGTTATCTACGCATAAAGATTAAGTGGTTGATAGACCCTTAACACACTTGAGCTCCTCTGCGTTCGCAGTGTCGTTAAGTATCATACAAAATATCAGATGGTACAGTTTCTCCTAAGATTATGTTTAAAACTTACGTTACACTATATAGGATACTCTTTTGACAGAAACCAGTGTACCAAATTTGGTTGCCCTTACTTTGTTATTTTCAGAGATATAATTTTTTTTCGAAAGAAAACACAAAATTTTCCGGGAAAACCTGGGCCGCTTTTCCTGGCCAACGAACTTATCCAAGCCACTTGTAAAAGCAAGGTATGTACCAAATGTAATCAAAATCGGCCCACTCTTTTTTGAGTTATCGGTGGGAGATATATATATATATATATATATATATATATATATATATATATATATATATATATATATATATATATATATATATATATATATATATATATATATATATATGTAAACATATAAAAATTGAAACTGACCCCGGATAAGGATTCTAGGGGACCTAGTTCTCGCTCATTAAAAATTCAAAATTCAAAAGTCGGGATCTCCTCATTAGTGAATTCTTTTTAAAGAAAATTCACTAAAATGTGTCAACATAAATGTGATCTAGAAATATAATACGTTGTTGACCAAACAGTGGTGAGCGAGAAATGAACGCTGGCAAAACTGTGCTCAGGCTTTTTATCGTTTCTTGCTGGGGCGTCATCCATTGTCGTCTTGAAGGTGTCTCGAAGATGTTTTCCTCTTAATTCAGCTTATGCTTCGTGTGCTCCTAATCACCGTAAATTCGGCATTCTTTTCTTTATTCATCTTTTGCTTGATAAGTGTATCGTTTGTTTATTATAATATCACAAAGTTGCAACAGCAGTCCATTGTGTCCAGCTCTGGTATCACGCGGGTTAAATATATACTTATACTTTATTGACTGAAATTACACAATACGTCTATACAGTAAGTCCATTATGACTTGTGTTGTATATAGTGACATAATTTACAGTTTATTCTAAAAATACTTGACACTGCATTATCCAAATATGACATACTTCGAATTTCGACGAACCATTTTAATTAGTGAATTTTCTTTAAAAAAAAAGCACTAATGAGGAGATCCCGACTTTTGAATGTTGAAAAAATTTCTTCAAATGAGCGCTATTTAGGACCCCTGGAACCCAAATTTGAGGTCGGTTTCAGACTTTATATGTTTATATATATATATATATATATATATATATATATATATATATATATATATATATATATATATATATATATATATATATATATATGTGTGTGTGTGTGTGTGTGTGTGTGTGTGTGTATAACTCAAAAAATAATGGACCGATTTTGATAAAACTTGGTGAGTACCTTCCTTTTGCAAGTGGCTTGGATAAGTTCGTTAGCCAGGAAAATCCGTTGAGGTTTTCCCGGAAAATTTTGTGTTTTCTTTCGAAAAAAAATTATAACTCCAAAATTAACAAAGTAAGGACAACCGAATTTCATACGCGGGTTTACATTATTAGAGGTAAGTTACCCATCAAAATTTAGCTCTGTAGGTTAAAGGACAAAGAAGTTACAGCCATTAAAGAAAAATGGTTTTCCTTAAAACGTCAATGTCGCGATTTTAAACGTCAAAATTGGTAATATTTAGGCAATGAACCTGAAACTAATATGAGCTATGGAAAGAAAATGCCTCAAGAAGAATGCTTTACAAAGCCTGAACTCTTAGTTCCAATCGTCATTGTCCTTCATTTTACTAAAATATTCCCAGAAAATTCATTTCACATAGACCCTTTCTCTGATGATTTGGCATTAGTGTTGGCTATAGAGTTTATCGGTTAATGGTATATCATTTTTGTCGAATTTTCGTAAAAAATCCCTAAAGTTCAGTATATCCGTTATTATGCACGATACAAAAAAAAAATTGTATACATTAATTATAGGATGTCTTGAGCTGTATCTTATAAAAAAAATCTACAATTACAGGCTGGCCCATAAGTCGTTGGTGATTCAAGTTTTCTTTTTTAGTGAATTTTCTTTAAAAAATTCACTAATGGGATGATCCGTGTTTATATATATATATATATATATATATATATATATATATATATATATATATATATATATATATATATATATATATATATATATATATATATATATCGTACCGATAACTCAAAAAATAATGGACCGATCTTGATCAAATTTGGTGAGTACCTTCCTTTTGCAAGTGGCTTGCACAAGTTCGTTGGTCAGGAAAATCGGACCAGGTTTTCGCGGAAAATTTTGTGTATTCTTTATATATATATATATATATATATATATATATATATATATATATATATATATATATATATATATATATATATATATATATATATATATATATATATATATATATATATATATATATCCGGAAATAACAAAGTGGGAGCAACCAAATTTGGTACGCGTATTTGTATTATAAAGAGTGAACCATGTACCAAAATTTAGGTCTCCAAGTTTAAGGACAAAAAGTTACCGCAGCTAAAGAAACAAATTTTGGAGTTTTCCTCAGAACGTCAAACTCGCAATTTAAAACGTCAAAATTGGCAATGTTTAGGCAAAGAACGTGAAACAAATACGGATTGTGAAAAGAAAATGTTACAGGAATAGTGTTCTGCGAACCCTTAAGTTTCAGATTCAACCGTCATTGACCGTAATTTTACTAAAATATTTACAGAAAATTCATTTCAAATAGACTCTGGTGCTTTGGCTGTCGGTTTAGTTAAGTTGATGCTTTCGCTGTAGGTTTAGTGAAGTTTATGGTTTAAGGGTCTATAATTTTTAGCTAATTTTCGTAGAAAAAATTCATTACTGCATTTTAGCATTTCTTATCGAAATATGATGCATGTTTGTAAGAAAAAAATCTGGACGCAGTCAGTGCGTTTTGGTAGCAAATTTTCATTAAATCTTTCAAATTTCAATAACTCAATTTGCTATTAACGTAAGTTTTGTTGGTTAGGAAACCAACATTTAACTTTATTTTCGGAAAATTTTTGTATGAATGCAGCAAGGGTGTTTTGTTTGCGAATTTTCATTAAATGTTTTAAATTTCAATAACTCAATTTGCTATTAACATAAGGTTCATTGTCTAGGAGCCCAGTTTTCTCAGAAACATTTAAAGTTTATTTTCGGAAGATTTTTGTACATTTTCAACTAATTATTTTGATAAAATATGGTACATTGTTCCTACTATATAGGTTATACCGGTAACCAAATTGATTTTTATGAAAATTCACTTCCATAACTTTATACCAAATTTATAAAATTTTATACAAAACCGAACCGCTTCATTCTGACAATTAAATGTCTTATCTCTGATCAATCTATTTTTTTACGCGAAATAATCATCTGGTGTGAAACTGGGTTGTGATGATTTGATCAATGCAAATTATACCACACAAACATACACTTGAGGTTGCTAAATTCAATTAATACAATACAATTTCGATACCTACCAGCTGCTAACATAATTTTGTTAAATGTAGTACTAAACTGTTTGTAAAATATGTCACTTTATGTAACCAGAACATCAAACGGATTTCCAAATTATGTTTGCCAAACTAAATTCACCGTTAATTATAACAAATGACGCTGAGCGTTCGGTTTTCGTATTTGTACATTTAGTTACAGTATTCGGTCTAATTTAAACGAGGATATGTAGAAGTTTGAAAGCGACAGCTGATGTAACATATTTTTGTATTAACAGAGCAAAAATTCATGTATATATATATATATATATATATATATATATATATATATATATATATATATATATATATATATATATATATATATATATATATATATACATATATTAAATTTATGAGCTCGTGAGGCATTTAAAATATTATCTGTAACATATTTAAAATATGCGCTTTTCATGTGAACTTTGCAACGTAATATATGTTGAAAATTTATTATTATTATAGAGATTATAAAAGTTAAATTATGTTGAAACTATGTCGTTCATATTTAACTTGATTTATACATACTATATGGTGAAACATTAACAGTACAAATTGCGTATTCAAAAATTGGAATGAAAAAATAAATTTTAAAAGTTATTAACATTCAAAGAGGCTTTGAGTTTAATTATTTATAAAATTTCGTTGGCGCTATTGTAATAGATTTTTTTTCGTATCCAATTGTCACTTGACAATTAGAGAGAAATTTATTTTTGACATCAATAATCTATTCAAGTTATTCGACTTTGTTCAACTTAACTATGATATGCCGTCAAAGTAATAAAAATGCGAATTTTTCGGATGTACAAATTCATTTATTTATTCAAATTTTTTTTTTTTTTTGATACAGGAGGGAGAGATGCCTCATGCAGACCTCATTAACGACACCATAGTGCAGTGGGCTATCGAGGTACTGTGAAACTCGTACTCTTAGTACACCTACTCACTAAAACTCCCTTCCTAGGAGTACCGGACCTTAGTCCATACCTCCGTCGGCAAGAATACACACAATGACTTTTTGGGTATGAATGTTTCCATTCTGTTTATGCCGTGGGGGCGTTAGCGGGTAAGTATAAGCTTTGGACGCTTATGCTTACATGGAAGCTGCTCGTCGTAGTCGGTGGCACTACGGAGAAGGGCATTTGTGTGAGAAGCGGCTTTTGGGAACTGAGATGTGGATAGTTGAGTTATAAACTCAAGTATCGAAGGCATTTCCAGATCAGAGTGAATCTGACTGTTCGGACCAACCATGGCGCTCCGGTAACCATTCTCAGAATTTTGTCCTGGATGATTTGAAGGGTCTTGATGTGTGTTGCGGCTGCGGTGGCCCATGCAGGTGATGCATAGGTCAAGGCTGGCCGGATGATGACTTTGTACATGAGCAACTTATTGTTCATGGACAATTTGGAATTTCTGTTTAGAAGTGGAAACAGCTTCGAGATGAACGTCGAGGCTTTTTTTCGGGCGTGATCGACATGGGGGCGCCATGTTAAGTGTTTGTCGAGGAAAAGCCCGAGGTATTTGGCGGAATCTTGCCAGGGAATTAGACGGTTGTCTAATGAAACGTGTTCGTGAGGTGTGTTTCCTCTTGGAAAATGGGACAGCTGAACATTTATCGGGGTTTATGGCTAGAAGGGATTTCCTATACCATGCTTGCAGCTGGACTACGGCGGTCTGAAGTCGTTCGGTTATTATCCTCGGCTGAGTGGAGCTGCTGAGGATGGTAGTGTCGTCTGCGTACAGTGCGTATGTCACGTTTAGTCGGAATGTCTCCGACAAATATATTGTACAGCAGAGGGGAGATAGCAGAACCCTGCGGGAGACCAGCCGTGGCTAGGTACGTTCTGGATCTGGCTCCCAGATGTTTGACCTGGTACTTCCTCAGTTGCAGGTATGACCTGATTGGCAGAATCAGAGGAAGAGGATAATTAAATGATAGAAGTTTATTTAGGAGGCCCGCATGCCAAACCCTATCGAAGGCTTGAGCAATGTCAAGAAATATTGCACCAGTTTACTTGTTTTTATTAAATCCTTCGGTGATGTTTTCCACCACACAAAGGACTTGGTCTGTGGTGGAGTACTGGTGTCTGAAACCGAATTGCTCATCCGGGAGGATATGATTTTCTGAGGTGAATGAAGCTAGCCTTTTCTGAATCAGTTTTTCGGCGATTTTGCCGATGACTGGTAGTAGGCTAATGGGCCTGTAGTTCTGAGGGAACAGCGGATCTTTGCTGGGCTTCGGGATGTTGATAATGTCGGCAAGTTTCCACATGGAAGGAAAATGTTGAAATCGCAGCATGGCATTCATATTCGTATTTGTTTTTCAGGGCTACGTTGGAGATTCCATCGTATCCCGGAGCTTTCCTATTTTTTAATGATTTGATTATTTGGGAAACTTCTTCGAAAGTTGTGGGCTCGATAGTTGTGTCTGAGGTGGCGCAAAGCGCACTCCTGACGTAGCGGTGCGTTCTTGCTACATGCGACAGATCAACGTTGTTATAATTCGGGCTGAATTGCAACTCCAGATGATCTGCGAATGCAGTAGCTTTCTCCGCATCCGTGTATACGACACCGTTACGGCCGTGAAGTGGGGATATCGGAAGTTTTTCGGAGCGAAGGGCTTTAGCCATTTGCCAGATGGAATTGTCTTGGGTAGACAGGGTTTGCAGGCGCTCCTCCCAACGATTGTTACGGAGTTATTGTAGGGCGGATCGTACTTGTTTGATGAGTCTGTTTGCGTCTCGTTTTTCGGTGGGGTTTCCGCTGCGTTGAGCTAGTCTACGCACGCGGTTTTTTTCGAGTATCACTTCTCTGATACTGGACGGAAATGGTGGCAAATTTCTCGGGGTGGGGTACCTCCTTGCTGCATGTTCGATAGAACATTGAATTTTGGACTGTAGATTATCCACTGCACCCTCGAGTTCGGGGATGCTGCGGATAACCGGAATATTTCCAAGGGTGCTTGTAAGGTGATCTGTGAAAACTGACCACAGTACCTTTTTCCTTGGGAGGACGGGTTCGTCGTTGACGTCGCCGAGCTGCAATATGACTGGGTTATGGTCCGACGAGAGGTCGTTTTGGGTTGATATTTCATGGAGAAGGATGGTGTTCGACATGATTACTATGTCGAGCACGTCAGGTCTACCCGCACTGCCGAAGTGTGTGGGTATTTGGGGAGCGTCAAGCGTGCAGTTTGCATGGTTTTCCACATAGGCTTGGAGGATTTTCCCATTTGTGTTGGCATTGCAAGAATGCCAATTGTGGTGTTTGGAATTAAATCGCCAGCAATTATTATGGGGCTAGTTGGTATCAAATAAGATTTATTCAAAGATCCTTACTCAACGGGGGTATCCCGAAATAAAGAGTAAGCTACTGCACAAAAAACACACATAAATAATCACCTTCTTCGTCCTGGCTAGTCCTCTGAGGGCGTCAACGCACTCCTGAACGAGTGATGACCTGA
The DNA here is from genome assembly GCA_964006375.1 of Tillus elongatus. NCBI lineage: Eukaryota > Metazoa > Arthropoda > Insecta > Coleoptera > Cleridae > Tillus > Tillus elongatus. The sequence continues at coordinate 31,540,681 of OZ023262.1, read as the reverse complement.
TTCTGGCCGCGCAGACTGCCTGGAGGACCGCCTGGCTATCCGAGCAGATGTACACATTTCTCGGGACTCATCTTCACATCTTGTCTATTGGCCAGAGACAGAATAGCATACGCCTCCGTTTCGAATACCGTGGTGTATGCGCCAAGAGCATAGCTCTCGCGCACCCCCAGGCCCTCGATGAACATTCCTGCCCCGGAGGATTGTTGGTCCTCCAGCCGCGATCCGTCGGTGAAACAGACCAGGCTTGCGGGCTGGAATGCAACCTCATTTTCCCTACACTGATCCCTATTGGGGATCCTGAGGGTGTATAGCCTAGTCAACCTAATATCGTCCTCGGCATCCCTCACCTTTATGGCGGAAATCGGAATTTCCTTTTCCACCTCCTTGGCGACTCTTGCATGACCTATTACTGCTTTCTCTCCGCACCAGTTTCCTGAGTCCCGGATTCTAAGATGCGACGCCATAGCCTCCCTTCTGATACAGATGGGAAGCGGTGGCAGCATCAACAGGACCTCTAGCGCGGCTGAGGGTGGAAGCTTCCGAGACAATAGAATCTATGTGGTTTATGAAAGACAGCTTGTGGTCAAAAACGACACCCAGAAAGTAATTAAATTCTATAGGTGAATGATTGAGACTATGTATCATTACATTTCACTTCAAAATATTGATGGGAAGGCAGTTCATGGAAGCCGATGAATGTATCCCACTAAGACCGCCCTGTACTTTAACGCAGTTATCCAGATCTTCTATGCTGAGAAAAATTTTCAGCTGATCAGCATACAGCAGGTGCGGGAAATTATGATCATTAATTCCAAGTCAATATTGTTCTTTGTACGTAGCATAAAATCTTACCAAATTACTGATTAGTGACATATTGCAGACGTGGACGTTTAGTTGACATATATTAACAAAATAACAGCAATAAAAGTAAATAGCTCTCTCAGATAATGGTAACGCTCTGTATAATATGACAAGAAATATATGAGCTTAGTTCTCCAAATGAATTAAATAGATCTGTATGCTAGATGACAGAACAACTATATAAATATGTATGTGAAAATTATACTACCGGATATCAAATAGCTACCAGTCAGAAATATATATATATATATATATATATATATATATATATATATATATATATAAAATCAAATTCAGTTATTAAAATAACTCTGACTATCAATGTCTTTCTTATCTGCTCAAAAAAACTTATCAACTACCACTTATCTGAACCAAAGTCTTGTGTAAAAATACTTGGCCTTCTAGCTGACAAAAGACTACCAACATACTGTCCCAAAACTCCAACTTTCGGGAGACACCTATACCTCTTCCAAGATACTGCTACAACGATGTAAAAATTCGTTACTACGTCTGCTTGCCACGACGATTTGGAATGCTACCACGGATGGCTCGATATGTTTCCCATATCCACGTCTTTCCATATAAAATGGATTAAAAACCAAACTTTGTGCATTCAACCATGAACGAACCAGATAACAGTGCAACACTTCTACTTGACTTAGACCTGACACGAATGATTGCGAGCTACTTGAAATATTCCACCTGTTACACGAACCCTGAAAAAGACATAAAAAACAAGAATGTGGGCGACTATAAAAAACTCATGGCCTTATGTTACCTCTCTTCCATAGAGGGCTGACGTGGTATTAATACGACACCTGTATCGACGATTTAGTTCTGTATGTTAACAAATCTCCTATTCCTCAATCTTCAAAGCGGTAATGCCTTGCAAATGGCGTCTATTCCCGAAATAACGTCTACCTGAACCTCGTCCGTACACCTTTACGCTCGGGTGATATATCCCCCAAGAACTCACAAAGCTTATTAAGATACCGAATAACCGCCGAAATCCAACAGGATAGAATTTTCACACAGTTCTATATTTCTAGCTCCTAATTTTCCACCAATACTCGCCGGTACCTTTTGAACCACTTCTATCACTCTCTGCAGTTAACACTATCTTTTAATAATGCTCGTTTTTCCTGTCAGTTTCGACGAAACAAGATTGTATGGTCGACTCTCGACAAGGGTATGTTTCTCTGGCACACCTGTTAAACTCTCATATGTAAAAACTCCGCGGCTATATTCGCTTCCACCACGCCCTTTCTCTCGGAATGCACGACGGGCTCCCTTTTCGATCTCTCTGTCTACGACAGAGACTCCTTTTATCGGCAACACATTTTGCGTGATGTGCATATCTCGTCTGTAAGTGCCTTACTATGCAGCTAATGAAATAATACACATAACTAAACCTCTTCTAATAAATTCTATCAACCTTACAGCTCTTAGTTACCTCTGCCAAACAATAAGGGAACCAATTGACAAAATATATGGTCTAGTCACCTAGAGCATATGCCACGCTTGGCAACAGCGCTAATATCAACTCGTGATACCCGGCGCAACAGGTAGGCGCCACCTAATGACGACAAATCAAGCGAAACTGAGTTTATGAACCTCATCATCTACAGTTGGTTAGAAAACGCATTCAACCTGCTGCAAAAATAGCTGTAATTATTGCCTTTTCACAAACGGATAACCTGTGACGTGTAAAATAAGGATGTTATTATACTTAATTTGCTCTACGGCGATTTTTATACCCAACAAAACTTTTTCTCTGGGCAGTTTACAACAAAAGAAATCCAAAATTACTTAGTAATTATTGCACTCAAACGTAATCTGACAACTAACAATAACAGTTCTGTTGGTTGAGATTCGTTACAGCTTTTACTTTGTTACTTTTCCAAAGCCACCGTTCATTTTAAGCAATTAATTTGGTTATTCGTGGTTCAGATCGATTCAAAGGTTCAGATCGATGTTTGTCAAAAACGGTGCGTACTAGCGACAATAAATGAGGGTCTCTTCTTTAAAGAAAAAGCTCCAAAGGTTTCAAATCTGACATCCAAAATGTGAAAAAATCAAACAACGAAATTAAGGTTAAAAATACCCGTTGGTCCACCTAAACGAGACGCTTTGGAGGTATTTGAAATACAGAAGTTACAGTAAACGATTGGATGTATTAAGATAAATTTGCGTGTCATCTTATTAGGTGGCTGTCTGTATCTAATCGACAGGATGTGAAAATGAGCCCTCAGAAAAGTTTATACATTTGCTCAGATCATCTGGCGTCCCTTCGCGTCCAGACTTGAGTGAAGGTGGTTCAGGAGTGCGCTGACGCTCTTTCAGAACTGTCCAGGACAAAGGAGGTACAACTTTGTGGGTTCCGTGGCTGTGGCGTGGCGGGGAATGAAGTCGAATATGACATCGCAAGGCTTGATTTCCGTTCTGTGACACAGAGCCTGCTGTAGGAATAAGTAGGAAGGTGGTCTCTGACGCCCTAAATAAATGGACTTAGGAGGCCATGTGGAAGCACTGGAACTCAGTCAGTGGCTGTAGGCAGGCGAGGGATTTCGTGAAGGGGTTGGATAGAAACAAGACTGTCTGGCTTCTTGGTAGGAGTCGTTCAGCGTTTCGCCGCAATATTGGGGTGCTAACAGGCCACTGCACTTTCAGTTGACACCTTATATGGGTAGGTGCCGAGAGGGATCCCATTTGCCAGGAATGCAAGAATGAGAGACTGAAGAAACGTCTATTCACCACCTGTGTGAATGCGAGGCTTTTGGGAGTCATCGAACAGAATTGTTTGATTCGAGGGTTACAGACGAGCCAGGTAAGTTCCATCCAAGGGAAGACCGTCATGACCTTTATTTTGAGGTCGAGTAGGTTTGGTGACGAAACCGAGGACGGGTAGGGCATGGTATCTGGGTTGCCGGGGTTAGCAAAAAGGGCTTGATGTAGCCTACTTGTCTGGCGCTAGCCTCCCCACCATCGCTACTACTACTATTAAATGGACGCGTTCTAAATATGTTTGAAAAAACTGGATGTTAAAGCGCCATCTTGAAAGCGCTCTAGGTGCGTTAGGAAGCATTCTTAAATAAGATGTGATGCCCCGGCCAAGCAGAGGCCCAAAGGATAGGTTGCCAATCCGTCATTCGGGCGTGACCTAAATATTCTTATTTATCCTCGGGCGCCATCTTTATTCCCTATTAAACAGGACGAGGTCAGATCCCCGTGAGGACTTCTGCTAAGGTCCTCGTAGAACACCACAAAGTTACTGTTTCATAACAGCCTTGTCCTAGGGTAGCTCGAGTGGAGAAGAAAACTATAGCCAGGGGTCGAAAGTTAGTATATCCCGTAGATTTCTCGGGAGTTAAGTAGGCTTTAATTACTTACTCCCGAATAATGGCTGTTTTCCTAGCTTACAAAGTTGGAAGCAGAAATATTATGAACAGGTAAACCTCAATTACCATATACCTCAGCTAGTTACAATCCGTCACAGGATTCTAGATCAAACACACCTACACTAGTGCAAATATCTACAGACAGTGTAGTGAAACGCAACTAATTTCATAAAAGCTTCTAATAATATTTAAAATATCTACAAATGAAAATGGCAACAATAAAAATCCATACATCATGAAAATTAAAAATTCGCTACTGTTAATGCGATTACAGAGAAAACATATCTCAGGTCAGATAACTTTATCTCTGATAAGACATTCTTTCATAGTGGAAACAATACAAATACGTTAATATTTAAAAATACAATGATATTCGACTAGAATAATATTTGTGCTATTTATAACAAATAAAGCGTGATATTAGCATTAGCACAGCAATGAACAAGGCATGTTATAGCAACGGCAAGCGGAAAGCGACATAGACATGCGTGAAATTGGAAATGGTCCCGCTATAAATTCCGTCTCAGTCGGAGGTTCTGTTTTCCCCTGGGCTTTATTCCCGCAATTCCCTTGCAGTTCTACTCTGCTACGTGGGTAAGCAAACGGTTCCCACTCTTATATGACCCTAACCTGCTAACCAATACCACCGGGTAACTTGTCCCCTATTTCTGTCGAACACCCTATATAACTAACAGTGCCACCCAGCGGTTACGTACCATTCTGAGCAGCTCCATGTTTATCACAAGGACATACGTCCCTCGGAATAAACATAGGCGACCCAGTACAGCACAGAATGCCGGACACACTAAATACTACCCATTTAATCAGCACTGTCTGTGCTCCCGTTCCCCTTATATGGGTAAGAAACGTGACCAGCTTGTCACTTGTCTAGGCTGGACACTCTAGCTAATCAACCACCTTGTCTAGCGAGCACATACCATTCAGAATAGCTCCATGCGTATCTCAAGGACGTACGTCCCTTGAAACAAACGTGGTCTACCCTATATAGTACGCTATAATTCGCTAAACACCCTAGTTCCACTATAATACGGTATAATCATTTACCTGATTTCGACTTCCCTTAAATGGGTAAATCCGTGACCAGTTTTGTCACTCCTACATACAGTACACCCTGTATACACTTCAAATCCAAACCCGCTGTTAATATTACACATAGAACAGCATTAATAAAACACCCAATTATCTATTTCAGTTTGCAAATCCTACTTCTCCAAGTTTCCGAAGTATAACTAACCTTGCAAACCACGATAATAGAACACAGCCGTTATAGGCTCTCGTTCTTTACTATCCAACAAATAACACGCGGCTTTTCACTACTACGTAGCACAGCGAAAGAAACTTCCCAGTTAATACACCTAACGGACGCTCACACGATACTCGAAATTAGCGTACAACCACCAGAACCTCTTGTCTCGGGCGCGTGCTGAAGGCATCTCTCCGGACGGCGTTCTATCTCTCGGTCGTCTATTTGCCTTGCGCTCCGCGACGCACCAAAGATGAATCTCATTGCACGTGACAGACAGGCGCTATGGGCTTCATCATCCACAATCCACGTTCCACTTGTGGAGACTTTTCATACTCTGAAGTGTTTCTGAAATAAGACGGATTTATTACCTAGCAAATATTCGTTATTTAAACCGCCTAAATGAATTATTCGCTATTCAAATAACCATAATAAATTCGAACTTCATTACAAAGATTTACGTCAAATCATCTCTGGAATCTGCTGTTTTCTTTTGGCGTCTGTATGTCTAATGCATTAAACAGAATGTTAATGAGTCACCATATAGTCCTAAAATATATTTAATACCCAATAATTAGAGTTGTTAGATTAATTATAACGTTAAAAGATGTTGTTTTACAATTTCAAGTCATTTAAACATGTTTTGTATTTTTAAGGAATGTGATTTTGTACAAAGCATCTATTATAAACTTGAGGTTTTGAATAGTATATATTAAGATCCTGCCAAACTGTGTAGGAGTGAACATTTTACAAGATGTATTCTTGTGTGATAACGTAAACGATTTTTATGTATTTTTATATCATTTAAGTGTTCTAGAAATTGTAAATACTAAAATATTGTATTTGTTAAAAAAACAAGACGACCAAAACTTGCTATTATATAGCATATAATATTGTAAATGTCTATAATCTTCTTAAAGCAAAAAAAAGTATTGTTAACAATTTTATTATATGTGCATATTTATATAATAGGTGTGCCTACTAATTTCCGATATGGAATTACCACAACGTATTAGGAAGCGTTAAAATGAGATGTATATATTGTAAACTGTAATATTTCATACATAGTAATTATACCCTGGCACATTCTTGTTTCCAAACTGTGTTGATCGGTGGCATGTTTTTTATAAATAAAATTGCTTTATAATACCCATTTTTAAGATTTCCTTGTGAAGGCTTGTATGGCAGAGTAAATTTGTAAGAGCTATAGAATAACCAAACGTTTAAAAGGTTAAAACACTGCACGACAGTTATAGTTAGTTATGATATATTTACCATAAATTTTTATATGGCCTGTTAAAAAAGAAATTTTCAAAAGTCAATACCTATATACACATGTGTACATAAATTAGTCACCAATGTAGAAAACAAAAGTAGGTGTAATTGTTTACTTTGTCGGGTAATTTATTAAGACACGGATTTAGTTTTATAGAGTTTCTATTAACGTAAAACAAAGTAACAAATATAACTTCAAAATTACTAACCACCATTTAATAGCGATCATCTTCAATGCTGATGCCGAGCGCTGCCACACGCAGTCATGCGCCCGACGTCATAAATCGGTAGAAGAGGGGATTTGCGGCAACTTTCAATTATTACAATACCTGACATCTCCCCTTTTTAATTTTAAATTTATTCATAAATTTAACATATCAGGCTTCTTGGTTACGCGACCTCTTGACATGGTTGGTATTGGTTCTTCCATTATATTTTCTGGTACTTCTGTACTGTCACTTGATGCACAATAACTCAAATTACTATCTCCTACTTTATAGTCCAACACTTTATTATTAACATTTAACATTTGATCTTCTGATCCTCCAGAATCTCGAGCACTCTGCATAGCAAGTTGAGTTTCGAACTTATTAAACTCTTGTAAATAATAGGGTGGTGCTTGAGGTTCTGGGGAATTAACAATAGTTTTTTCAATTACATCATTATTGCTATTCTTATCTGTTTCCAGGCTTTGTTTTCGTTTTCATTCCAAACGAATTAATTTGTTGTTGCCTATACCATAGTCCCTTTCTGCTTTATTTATTTATTTCTTCCATGTTCCTACATACCTCTCTTCTCTTTTTGAATTTGCAAATCTTTATTTTGAAAATTATAATTTTTAGTAGCTTTAATAAATGTTCTGTTTCGAACATAAACTGAACCATTTTCTGTTTTTACCTTGTATCGTCTCTCTTCTATTTTATCAGGTATTATTATCATTTAACCCAACTTGTGTATGGTATATTTTAAACATTTCCCTGAACAGTTTCCAATTTTCGGCAACGTTTCCCTCCAAACATAACGATTCTACGCCATGATGACTTGACATTTTACTTTTTTAAGAGACAGACGCCAGTCACTATTTATTTAACTTGTAATTTAATTCGTATTTATTTATTTGCACTGAATTTACACGGAAAGTCTAATTCCCACGCGTAATTTATTTTATTTATCGCCTTGTTGTATTTACTTTACTTTGATGTCCTTAAACTGCAAAGGTTTTAACTTCGTTCAATGGCTTCCATTAAAATGAAAGAATTTTCATGAAGTTAGTTTAAGCTTTTAACCTCAGTTCTTTGATCACACCCGCAGCGCCATGTGATTGTTTACTTTGTCGCGTAATTTATTATGACGCGTATTTAGTTTTATAGAGTTTCTATTAACCTAAAACAAAGTAACAAATATAACTGCACCAGTTAACAGCCGAAGTGTAAGTATATGGTTTCCGATATATAATTTTTAAAATCCCAGCATTGAATATTGAGCGCTGTTAAATGGTTGATAATTTTGCAGTTATATTTGTAACTTTTCTTTTTTTTCTCCCCCAGGGCTCGTCCGCGTCTTTGCCGCCCCGATAGCACTGCAGCCTTTGACTTATTGTGCATGGCCTTAGTCTTTCTACTCCACCCATTCCAAAATCACTGTGCCTTGAACTAGTCTGCACAGCAATTAGTAGGGTGAAGTGTCATATTGCTCTGCCTCGGGTCTAGACTGACCATAGATCAGTTGTCTTTTGCGTTCCAGAGCTCTAAACTCGCACAAGATGTGCTGGGCTGATCCCCCCCTCGCCGCAGAGTCTGCATGCGAGGTCCCCCTCGAACCGCCCCATTTTATGCAATTGTTTCTTGACGGCCATGTGTTCCTTCAAGAGACCTGTTATGTTTCTGAGCTGTCCTCTGCTAAGATTTAGCAGCTCCACAGCTTTCTTTGAACTGGGTTCGTCAATTACTGGCTTCCCATGTCTGAGACCTGGACAGTCTGCTCAGTACACCTTGTGCTCGTTTCTGACCCAGGACTTAATGGCTCCCTTGGCAGTGCTCTTTGTCACGCTCAGAACTGGTTCTGGTCCCATAAATGGTTCTGCTGATCCTCTCTTTGCGAGACTATCAGTTTCTGTATTGCCTTTGACTTCCGAGTGACCCGGCACCCAGATGAGGGTGACCTCATTCTGCCCAGCCAGGTCGCTCGTCTCGTCTCGGCACTCACTTACCAGCCTGGAGTATACCCGTAGGCTACTTAGGGCCTTAAGGGCTGTCTGGCTGTCTGTGGCTATGAGGATCCACTTGTTGTGGTAGCCCCTCCTCTTATATTTGTTACTTTGTTTTACGTTAATAGAAACTCTCTAAAACTAAATACGAGTCTTAATAAATTATCCGACAAAAAAGATCTGTGTTTAAAAGTTTTCTAACTAAATTCATGAAAATTCTTTAATTTTAATGGAAGCCATTGAACAGAGTTAAAACCTTTGCAGTTTAAGGACATCAAAGTAAAGTAAATACATAAAGGAGATAAACAAATTAAATTACGCGTGGGAACTTTGTGGGACTTTCTGTGTAAATTAAATGCAAATAAATTAATACTAAAAAAATTGCAAGTTAAATAAATAAAGTTAAATATAGTGACTCGCGCCTGTCTCTTAAAAAAGTAAAATGTCGTCAAGACATCATAGGGTAGAATCGTTATGTTTGGAGGGAAACGTTGTCGAAAATTAGAAACTGTGTAGGGAAAGTTTTAAAATACACCTCATAGCAACGCTAAACGACAAAAACTCAGATCAAATAAAATGTGCAATGTTACTTTGTAGACAACATTCACATTTAATGAACAAGAAGAAAATACACTCGAGGCATTGATACAAAAATGTGATCAACACTTTCTGCCTAAACAGAATGTTTAATTTGAAGAATACAAGTTCTTTCTACATAGGCAAGAAGTGCAGGAAAGCTAGAGCAATTCGTAACAAAATTAAAAAAATCAGGCCAACAAGTGTTACTTTGGAACTTTAAATGATGATCATGTGTGGACTCATTAGAGCAGAAATACGGGAAAAGCTTCTCCAAGACGACGAGATAATGCTGTTAACATATGCATAACCATGGAATCCTCGAAGGAGATAAATAAACCTTTGGCGAACCAAACACACTCAGGTGGCAGACTACCATAAACTGTTAATTTAGTGAAGAAGAACAGAATAAGCCACAATAATTACTGCAACAAATCAACTATGTGCACACAGCATCACAGCAACAAAAACTCAATTCAAGCCTAACAGCATAGGAATTACGGTAGAAATCATCCAATAAACAATTGTCCAGCATATGGAAAGGTGTGCAACAAATGTCACAAGAAAAAACACTACGCCAAAGTATGTAAGTGAAAGACAGTTGACGTAAGTAGATCGAACAAATACAATGGAAAACAAGATAAAAATGTCCATGTAATTCAAAATAAAAACCATGGCCAATTAGTTGTTGGGGAGATAACATATAAGGAAATAAATGAGAGTGAATAGCACACAGAACGGCTTATAACAATAACAAACTTTTTCTTGGAAATTAGATGGCAGTATGTGCAATTTACTTCCATATAGTTATTTTAAGGAACTTAAATTGCCGAATAAATTAATTAATGTGAAGGGCACATGTACATCAAACTGTGTGGTACATAAGAAACCTTGTAAATTAACCTTATATGTAGTAGATGGAAAGTCCGAAGCAATATTGGGATTGGCCAGCTGCACAAGATTCAATCTTTTACAAAAAGTCCATAGTGTTATAAATGACGAATATAAAAATTTTATTGATGTAGAGTTTAGGGAAGTATTTTTGGGGATTGGATGCGTTTAAATAAGCAATACCATATTAAATTACAACAGGATGCCAGACCAGTAATACATCCTATAAAAAAGTCCCAATTCCATTATTAACTGAACTGGAACAATGCTCTAATAAATTAGAAAGTGATCACACGATTTCTAAAATGACTGAACCAACCGAGTGGATTAATGCACTTTTAATGGTACGGAAAACAAATGGAGATCTTCGCATATGCGTAGATTCAAAAGATTTGAAAAAAGGCAATAATGAGGCAGCATTCTCAAATACCAACATTGGAACACATAACATGGCAAATGGCTGGCAGTAAATTCAACATATACGCTGCAGTGATCTTGGAGGAATGAACCACATTTTTATTATACTAGAAGTAGAGGCGGGGTAGCTTACGTACCCAAAATTGAAAAAAACCGTAACTCAGAGAAGCTTAGGCCCAAAATGTATAATACCATCCCTCTTGTGCGAAAATTGTCCCTCGGAGATACGTTTTGTCTTGCTGTGTCACAAAAAGTATCCATATTTTGTGTATTTAAATGTGTAGGTTATTTTAGTTTCTTTTACTCTACTAAGCCATGACTTAATAAAATTGTAGTTAATTTATTTACAATTTTTCTATATATATATATATATATATATATATATATATATATATATATATATATATATATATATATATATATATATATATATATATATATATATATATATTTGTGTGTGTGTGTGTGTGTGTAGGTGCATTTTTATTTGTAAATAAACATTATTAGATTATATTGTGATTTGCTTTTGAAACAAATACTTGAAATCTCTGAAACATTTTCGAAGATCTAATTATGTGAAAAATGTTGCCACTGAAAAACATAGTTTACTTTTTTCTATCAAATAATTTGGTTTGCTTTTATACGTGTTTTTATTATAATACATGTCAGAATCGATGTTTTATAATCTATATAAGCAGTTATGTATCGTAAAAAATACTTTTTACATATGCTATTATTACAACTACTTTTCCCCAATACCAGGTAATTACAATTCTAGTAGCTGAAACCAAACGCAAATCTTAAGTGTAGAAAATTGCACAATCTTCCAGAAACTGCATATTGTTTTGATTATTATTATGTTTATTTATTGAGATTATATTACAAAATAAATTCAAAACTTGCGCAGTGCCTTTGCGTAATTTAACTGCTCTTTCCACGAACAAACAATTATTTATTTTGATTGATAAGATACACTGTGTCTACAAAGTAACGTATAAATTCAATAAAATTGAAAGTGACCATTATTAAGAAAAATGCAAAACAGGTCGATTTTTATTTTTAAAAAATTTACTTTTGGATATAAAAATATCACCCATATCGTTATACATCTTCAAGGGGTATCTACCGTTTCTAAATTTTGAAATTTGGTAGCGGGTAGTGTGATACACTTTTTTAAAGCTAATCCAATTATCTTTTCTGCAACACCAAATTTTTTAAAGAATAAAATAAAGTGAGTAGTAACATTTTTATTATCAGTTACACCTAAAACATATCAAGCCCATAAAAAAACATAGTTCAGCCTTTTCTAATCGAATGTTCGAAATACCTGCCTTCTTATAGCTGACAATATCCCAAACGGTCAATAAATTCTTGTTGGCTTCTATTTATAATCTCTGGAGAAATGTTGGTACATTCAATTCTAATTCTTGTTTTTATTTCGCCGATAGTGTCTGGTTTACTTTTGAATACGACCGTATTCAAATGACCCCACAGAAAACAATCCAAGGGAGTTAGGTCAGGTGATCTTGCTGGGCACTCGATTGCACCACTCCTGCCAATCCATCTGTTGGGAAATTGTTGATCCAGATACTGTCAAACATTAACGTCATAATGCGCGGGGAACCATCTTGTTGATACCACAATTTATAATTTACCATACGAGCATTGTATCCATCAAGAAATAAGTTCAATAACGTCGGAATCAGATATTGCTGTACAAATTGTCAACTTAGGTAAATGAACAAATTGATTTACACTAGTTTATTGAACGTATAGCTGCGGCAGTTTCGCTAAAGCTATATGTTCAATAAAATAGTGTAAATCAATTTGTTTATTTACCTAAGTTGACAGTAGCTTTACATCAAGTATCGGCCTCCACGATAACATATATGTAAAAATTGTAGATATAGTGGTCCATTTATAGTTCCATAAAAAAAGGACGGACCAATAGTCCTACTCCTAAGAATTCCCGCCCAAATATTTACCTTTTGTGGATGTTGTGTGTGATTCTGTTGTATCCATCATGGATTTTCCCCAGGGCAAGTTCTGCAGTTTTGACGGTTATGTTCAACCACATTAAGTGAAAAATTTTAAATGAAATGCCCTGTATGTTTTGACCTCATTGTCTTCTGGATTTAATAACCTTTTTAGTGGTTCTAGTTTTGGTGATATTTAGGATTTAACTGAAATTAAATTCGCGTAAATATTTTTAGTGTTTTGCATAGTAACCTATTGATCTCTCCTTTTTCTTAGCTGCATTCAAAACTACCCCTCCCCCCCCTCCCCGGAGATCCGAATAGGGGACTAGAAACTCCGGAATTTTTCGCCTTGAACTCAGCCATGTTGATTAACGATCTCCTCATTAGTGATTTTTTTATAGAAAAATTCACTTAAAAGATATAGTTTCTTAGCTATTATAACACCTGTAGTAGACACTACTATAAGTAGCCGTCGTTTAAATAGGCTACTATGTAAAACACTAAAGATATTTACGTGAATTTAATTTCAGCTAGCAGCTTAAATATCATCAAAACTACCGGAGATAAGTATAGAGAAATCATATACCACTGGAAAGGCTATTCAATCTAGAAGATAATGAGATCATAACATACAAGGTGTTTAATTTGAAAATGTTGAGTTACGGTGTCAAGTTTTTAAAAACAGTGTACAATTTACGAACACCATGTGTTAAGAAATGAAATCCTGATCTGATATCTCGAAGGAACGATGTTAGCTGTTTGCATGTACAAATTTGTGTAATGGTTTGTTGCTAAATGGCCGAGATACAGAGTTTTTTATGACCTCATCTATCAAATTTTTTGAAGAAACTTGAATAACCCAAAAAATCCTGCTTTTTACCAATAATGTCCCAAGCAAACTTAGACTATAATTTTACGCACGATTCAAACATGTAATAATATATAGGGTGTTTTATTTGAAATAGCAGAGTGGATGGCAGCTTCCGGTATAACCGGAAAAGAGCTCCAAAACAGGAGATCGACTCTGAGGCCTCAGTGTGTTCAACCCTAGAGCTGAGAGAGATCTAAAAGTTCGCCGTAGCTCTTGTATTATTTATAACGTTTTGTCTACCTGCCTCGTTATCAGTGTAATTAGTCGGGCTATGTCTATTAAGGCAGGTGCTTTCGTAACGTAATAAGCGGATTGGGGGTATTTGGTGAGTCAGGTAATGGGGTGGTTAAACTGTATATTGAATTAATTGCCATTTTGTGTGTTTGTAGTGAGCAAAAACTCTCTAATCTAATAAAAACTCTGAAGGATACTATTCCAAACGAATCCCACAGAGTTTACAAAATTCCTTGTTCCGACTGCTCCCGAATTTATATAGGACAAGCGAGTAGAGGTATCCACAACAGAATATATGAACACACCCTCGCAATTAGAAAATCCGACTCCTCATCCCCACTGGTCCTGCATCATATTCATACAAGAAACAAAATAGGCTTTGACAATATTAAAACAATAGTTTAGGTTTACAACTTCAGACCCAGAGTTATCCACGAAGCGATTGAGATCTAAAAACATCCCCATTGTTTAAATAAGAGAGATGAGTCTTATCCTATCATATCCTAATGGCATGGCGAAGTATATTTATTATATTTCTTGTTGGAGGTCCCACTATCGATTGCGGGAAAACTATTAATAGGAAAAACCTGAACATTCTGACAAAACCCTCAAAAGTCTAACCAATTGGGTCAATAAAAACAAGCTTGCACTTAACAAGGATAAAACAGCTTGCGTGTTTTTTAAATCTTCAAAATCAAAAAAAAGGTACTGTACAAAGCATGGAACTTGATGGCCAAACTGTAACCTTGCAGCCATCTACAAAACTACTAGGACTTCATATCGATAGTGAGTTAAAATGGAATGTTCACATCGATGAACTTTGCTCGCGAATCTCATCCGTTACATATGCAATAAGAACACTTACCCAAAGATGCAGTACCTTTACTGTGTTGTCACTGTATTATGCGTGTTTCTACTCACAACCAAGGTTTGGTATTACGCACTGGGGATTAGCAAGTGAAGTAAACCGAGTTTTTAAACAACAAAAGCAAGTGATGAGGATCATATTCAATATCCCTCATAGACACACTTGCAGAAACACTTTTAAAGAACAGGGTATCCTTACACTCCCCAGCATATACATCATGGAAGTGCTAACCCATGTTTTTCAAAACAAAACCAAATACACACGCAATGCAGTGGAACATGGATATACCACAAGAGGTAGAAATAACCTGCAAACTGACAAACATCGCACAGCTCTGTACCAAAAATCACTGTTTTACAATGGCTGCAAGTTGTATAATGCGTTGCCGGAAGATGTACGGAATGTTGACACTTTACCAGCTTTTAAAAAAAAAGTGAAAACGATTCTTATAAACAAGACGTGCTACTCGGTGGATGATTTTTACACATAAACTACCATTAACTATCTTCTGTTTTTAAATTCTTATAATATGAACACTTTGTTTGTAGTGTAGTTGCCATAGTATAAACTATAAACCTAGTGCACCTGGTGACTCTAAAAAACAATATTGGAATTGGATCTGGATTCTGCAGCTCTTATCTTTTGAACGTTATAAACGTTATAAGTGTGTTTTATAAGTATCTTTGTTTTGTATTATTTAAGGAAAAATTTTCCTTAATTGTTATGCTTATTGTGTGTGCTATTGTCGTTCTTATTGTTAATTTTTTGACGTACATGAACATCCCTGTGTCATTCAGGTGACATTGGCCTGTTTCATTGTTAATATATACATTATACATTATACATTATACATTGGATATTATACTAAAGTCGTTGGGGGCCACAGGCTAAAAATATTTTCAAGATGGCGGCACTTCCGGTTATACTGGAAGTAGATGTCGGTTCGCTTATTTTAAATGAAACACCCTGTATTTTATTGCAGTTTCGGATTCTGCAATAAATTCTGAACACTTTTTGTAAATAATATTCTATACCTATAATCAACCGTCCAGAAGATATTTAGACTTTAAGATAAAATTAGACACTTACGGTCAGTCATAAAGATACCGATATTTTTATAATAAGAACATATTTCGTTACGATTTTTAGAATTGTCTTGAAAAATATTTCACTTCATCTATTTCCACATCGAGACTAACGATAGAGTATACAGAGTGTCCGAAAAAAATTATTGAAGTTTGCAATGAGAAATTGCAAAAATCTCCCGATTTTCAAATTGGAACCCCCTTTTTTTATAACACTATCGTGTTAATCTCAAAAGATCACTGATACTTTGTATGTAATTACCTAAATCAAACGATTTTTATTATATTTTGAAAAAACTCTGCCTGATATTTTTATAAATTTCCTACCATAAGCGTTAACCATGGAAAATAAATTGCGTGTGTTTCTATGGAAACTTTGACAGTTTGTTGATTAACTAGCTAATAATGGCATGTTTAAATTACACACACGAAGATTATTTAAATTTTATTTACTATTTATGGACAATGTAATAAAGTAATTTCGCGAACGTGTGATACATTTGCTGATAGCTATCCAGATAAACAGAAACCGTCACGTAAAACCGTCAAACGAATATTAGACAATTTCAAAAACTGCGGATCTGTCAAGAAAAAGGTGCAGAGGGCTAAACCCGTTGTTGACAATGAACAAATTGAGGCAGCAATTTTTAGGTATCTTGCCATATAACCTTATATAAAACCATCAAACAGATAATAGAAAAAAAAAACATTCACACACAACATGTACTGAATAAAATGAAACAAAAATTAACGGCCTAAGTGTTCAAATTGACGACCTGGCGTCAAGACATTTTTCACACCTACGTGTCAATCGCTCATGTGTGGCCCTTCTTATTGAATCCTAATCCAATTCACGAAATGATTCTCGAACCCACTGCATGCAATCTACTTTAGTAGAAACTGCAGTGTTGTAGATTTTATTTTTTATAGTAGGTACCCCATATTAAAAAATGGAGAACAGATAAGTCAGGCGATCGAGGCGGCCAAAGGTGTGGCCCATTGTTGGCAATCCATTGGTCAGCAAATAGAGATTGTAAAAGATTGTTAACCAGGTAACCATTATGAGGAGGGGGCCCCATCATGTTGGTAAAATATTTGCCTATATTTATTCAATGAAAGGTTGTCCAAAAGTTACTTCCAAATTTTGCAAAATTTCCAAATAACACTCACATACAAGTAAATAAATAGAGTTTACACAAAGTATTTTATGAATTTCGGATTAATTCTCACCATTCAAATTATCGTCGTATATTTCTAGGGCAACAACGCCGTCATTCCTTATAGCACAATAAACATTAAACTGCCAGCTTTCCTGAAAATGTCCTTCCCTAGAAGGATGAACATTGGTGTCACCCCAATAGTGAGAATTACGACGATTGAAAAGTCCATTCTTTGAAAATTTTGCTTCATCCGTCCATATGATGTTATCTAAGAACAGCTCGTTTTCTTGGAATCGTATTAAAATAAATTCACAGAACTCAATCCTTCTTGAAAAATCAGTTTCCTTTAAATGTTGCACAACTGAACAAGCATAAGGATGGAACTTATGTTTTCGTAAAATTCGCAGAACAGAGGTTTTGGACAATCCTGACCCCAGTGCTACTTACCCCGTTGACTTTGTAGGGTATGCGGCAAAATATCCCAAAATTGCTGTCTCATTTTGTTCGTTGTGAACAACGGGTTTAGCCCTCTGCACCTTTTTCTTGACAGATCCACAGTTTTTGAAATTGTCTACTATTCGTTTGACGGTTTTACGTGACGGTTTTTGTTTATCTGGATATCTATCAGCAAATGTATCACACGCGAAATTACTTTATAACATTCTCCATAAATAGTAAATAAATTTAAATAATCTTCGTGTGCATAATTTACCCGTGCCATTATTAGCTAGTTAATCAACAAACTGTCAAAGTTTCCATAGAAACACACTCGGCAATTTATTTTCCATGGTTAACGCTTATGGTAGGAAAATTAATAAAAATATCTGGCTTTGAAATGAGTTTTTTCAAAACAAAATAAGAACCGTTTGATTTGGGTATAGGTAATTACATACAAAGTATCAGTGATTTTTTGAGCTTAACACAATATAGTGTTATAAAAAAAGGGGGTTCCAATTTGAAAATCGCGAGATTTTTGCAATTTCTCATTGCAAACTTCAAGAATTTTTTTCGGACACTCTGTATACCCTATCGTTAGTCTCGATGTGGAAATAGATAAAGTGAAATATTTTTCAAAATAATTCGAAAAATCGTAACGAAATATGTTCTTATTATAATAATATCGGTATCTTTATGACTGGCCGTAAATGTCAAATGTTATCTTAAAGTCTAAATATCTTCTAGACGGTTGATGATAGGTATAGAACATTGTTTACAAAAAGTGTTCATAATTTATTGCAGAATCCGAAACTGGAATAAAAGATAGGGTATCCCATTTAAAATAAGCGAATCGACATCTACTTCCGGTATAACCGGAAGTGCCGCCATCTTGAAAATATTTTTAGCCTGTGGCCCCCAACGACTTTAGTGTAATATCCAATTTTCAGGTTTCTCCTATTGATAGTTTTCCCGCAATCGATCGTGGGACCTCCCGGAGGACCAGCCTGTATACACACAAACTAGGATTTGAGCTTTTTTTATTTAACATATTTTTTTAACAGCTTTCGGAAAAACTAGCTTTAACTATCAAGAGAAGTTATTTAAACTATTAAACTATTTTGTCGAGCAGGACACTTGTATTTTAAGCATAACTTGAAAATTGACAGTTTTTACAAAAAACTGATTTTTTATGTTTGGATTAAGATTTTTTTTAAATTAATTTTGACGTCTCAGCATCACTAGTTTTTTAATTAGCATCAATAGCAGCCAGTTGTCAGTGCAGATTTTGGGGGATTGTGTACTTCGCTAGTGTTATATTAATTTTTCTTCTAAACATACATATTACTGGTGATTAAAACTTTTTGTGTAAGTTAACTGTTCTACGTAATCAATATCTCTTGTCCTTTATATAGTGTGTCGGCTTACTGTGATTTCGGACAATTTGTAAAAATTAATTAATAAAGTTGTTTGATCTAAGAATGTTAAGTTAATTAAGCCAAGAATGCAATTTTTATCAAAATGTGTGGATACATTTGCTTTCTCCTTATTACATAATATAATACTGTGAATAACTATAAAGAGTAACTGTTGTAAGTAGCTGTTATTATTGTATTATTTTTACTTTGTTACAATTACTTATAATTATATTGTATTTAAATAAATGCCCTAATCTATATGTTTGTGTTATTCTTTTAGTGTCCTTGTAATGAAGATCGGTGATAAACATGGAGTATTTATTTTTCATTTAAGCTGTTCAAATTAACGTTTGAATGTCCACCCAGTCCAACCAATTTCTTGAAAAACACAGTCTAATCCACGACAGGCAGTATGGATTCCGTCAGCGCAGATCAACTGCCGACCTCCTTTCCTTTGTCACCCATTCTTGGAACAAGTCTATGGAACTACACGGTGAATCCCAGATTGTCGCTCTAGACATATCCAAAGCATTCGACCAGGTCTGCCACGCAGCACTGCTTAATAAACTACCGGCCTATAGGCTACCACCAAAACTCTGTACCTGGGCAGCAAATTTCCTCTCCAACCGGGGCATTTCTGTTGTCGTGGATGGCCATTCCTCTAAACTGTATCCAATTAATGCAGGAGTTCCTCAAGGTTCAGCTTTAGCCCCTACTTTGTTTCTTTTCCACATCAATGACCTCCTCTCTAGCACATCCAACCCAGTTCACAGTTACCCGGACAACAGCACCCTCCACTCAAATATACAATATTCTAAGCCTGTCTCTTTAGCCCAATTAGATGAGGATCGCAGACTCATGGAGGGTTCTGTCTCCGTAGATCTCCAAAAAATATTAGACTGGGGAAGTAGAAGTTTTGTACAATTCAACCCCACCAAATCAGTCTTGCTTTCTTTCTCATAAGAGATACAACAGCCCTAGACCCATCACAATGAACAACCAAGTTATTCAAAGTAATGAGTCCTTTTCACTTGTTGGCATTTCTGTGGATCGAAATCTCAATTGGCACCAACATGTCACATCTATTGCAGAAGTGGCTGCTAAGAAATTAGGTTTCCTCTTCCGGGCTCGCAAATACTTTTCACCAGCTAATATCTATACCTTATATACTTCACAAATAAGACCAAACCTCGAATACTGCTCCCACATCTGGGGTGCTGCAGCCGCTTCTACACTCGCTATCCTGGACTCCATTCAGAAGAGAGCTATACGTCTCATCGGTGACCCTACCCTCACCGAAAGGCTGCCATCCCTTGCCCACCGACGTGCCGTTGGTGACCTCTCTCTCTCTTTTATAGATATCTGCACGGGCACTGCTCAGCTGAGCTTTCTTCCATAATTCCTCCACCTGCTGCCCCCAACAGATCTACCAGGGGAACAGAGCGAATGCACCCTTTTACTGTCCAGGTCAACAGACATAGAACATCTTGTTATGCCCGCTCTTTTGTCCCAAGGACTTCCAAGATGTGGATTTCATTGCCGCCTAAATGAATTGGTGTATGCAGGGGTTGCATACATTTAGGAGCTGACGGTCGAACAATGCACACTTAGTTTGTTTATACGGACAGGTGGTTTATAATATATATTTATTTTTACTTAATTAAGCTCATTAAATACTTAAATCATAGTAATCTTGTATGACAAAAGACAAAATCTTAAAAACATTACAAGATAACCAACATTATTAAATACAATATAGTTATGTCTATTTCATTAGGCTGTACCATAGGGCAACTCAACTTTTCCACGCCTTTGATTGACAACTTCCCAGCAAGTGCACGTCAATGTTTTCCTATTCATTATGTCAGTATACAGCACTCCATTTATATGATCTATTTCATGTTGTATTATCCTAGCATTCCATCCAGTCAGTTTTAGCTGTAATGCTTCTCCTTTGGGATTATATCCTTAAAAAACAGTAAATTATTACAATAAAAAAATACCTACTTAACAGCTAACAAACTATTTATTTATTTATTTATCACTTTGTTGCCCAACAGGCTTACACTCAATTAAAGGACAAATAAAGTCATGGCATATTGTTCCACCGACAGTTCATTTAGTCGACACTACAGTAGAGCGGGGATTCAAGCGAGAATACCGCTTTTTTCAGTATTTGTCTGGCCGATTGGGCGACGGTCTGAAGCGTTGTTTCCTTCTATAAAACCTAATATTGAGCTCTGTTTCATATTTAGTTGCAAAACATGACATGCAAGCGAAATTGAAATAAAAATTCCAATTTATATGCAGGGCAATACCCATACAACTCTTTATATGTTTAAAATGGCTTATCTAATTGCAGAGCAATATTTTGAGGTTTAGTTTGATTTTGATTTTTGTTTTGCTTTAATATAACATCGTAAAAAAATATGTTTAAGTTATTAGATACAAATAAACATACTTATGGGTAATTGTTATATATGTAAATATGTATGAAACTCAATCCTGGCTCATCTTAATGAAAAGGTCATTTTCTAATTTTAAAAAAATCGATTGTAAAATTTATTTCATATTTTAATTACAAAAATGTGATTTAAAGTCAAGCCACATATTATTAAACATTTATTTTCTTATTTTCAAGAAAGCCTCCATACCACTCACCTCAGAATCCATTAGCCCCACTTCACATAGTCCGCTACTAATCATCTCTAATCTTTCAGTAGTAAACTTTCTTCGCTCGACTCTCCAGAACCCATTAGCTCCACTTCACATAGTACGCTACTAATCATCTTTAATCTTTCAGTAGTAAACTTTCTTCGCTCGACTCTCCATACTGCTTTTTTCTGTTTCGGGCACTCACATCAATAAACTGTGCCATATGATCCGACTCAAGTACCTAAGTGTTGCCACTTCTAAACCTATCTAAATTGGTAAAGATTTGGTCATTTTGAGTTGCCGATGTCTTTCCAATACGAGTTGCTCCACTAATAGAGGATTTAAGGTTAACTGACTTTCACATATCTAAGATTTATCTAGCAAGAGGTGTGTTCTCCAGTAAATTGATATTAAAATTGCGTGTTGATAAAATTTCTTTCTAAATTCCAGAGTTTATTATTATTTCCTACGAAATTATTTCCACATTAATTTTGGGCTTGCTGAACATTTAAGTGGTGCTTAGCAAAAAGGAATTTGAGGTTAGAAATTGCCTTCAGCTCATCGCTCGATTTACAAGCATGCTTGATTTAACCAGTGGTCTTTTTGGGTGAACTATCTTATTCCAAATAAAAGTGACTATCCAATTCTTTGGGATAATGTTCAGTTACCGAGATTTTGTGTCTTATTAGAAAGAAAGCTTCATGAATTTGGGTAAGTCTCCCATGTTATTTCGTGCATTTTGTTTTCCAACTACTTAAATAAACTAGAGGTGTGCGAAGCTTCGAAATTTCGAACCGAACCCGAACTCGAACTAAACCTTCGGTTCGAAAATATGTTCATACTAGCGATGTTGAAGTAGTTCGAAGTTCGAAATATGTAATTCTCCAAAACAATTCGAACTTCATTGCTCAAAAATACTTCGAAATTTAACTTTACATGCATTGAATGCTGCCAAAGGTAACGAAGTTGGGGCCCCGTTAACTCGGTAGCGGGCTTTAACTTGTTATCGGTCTCACTAAGTCGATAGCGTAATTTTAGGAGATTTCACTCATGTATATTTTTGACAGTTGAGACAGACAGAGCCATTTAGCAACCAAAGAATTATTTTTCTTACATATCCTAGCCTCCCACCACCTTTGTAAGTAACAACATTTTGATGGCAGTCTTCGAAGGCGATTGGTAACGGCAATTTTCAGAATTTACGAGGATAATAATTGCAGATTGCCTTTGGAAAACACTGGTTTCAACATGCTTTATTTCACAATGAGCCACAACACTTAAATATTCACACTCAGGAGACAGTTCAAATTTTAGGTGCTTATTTTATACACATCATGCTCACTTTGAACCCTCTCAATCTGTTTGCCAAAACTGCCTAGCCAATGCCAAACAACAACAACATATTTATAATTGAGCTTATCTATAGATCTAGAAATCTAAAAAAGTTTAAAATATTTTTTGCTTTTGTATTTTTGATTTAACGTTGACCCATCTCCACAACGATCAGCACTGGAAGACATTTTCACCCAATTAACCTGCAAATAAGTCGAACCCTTCCTTTTTGTAAAAAGAATGGGAATTTTTTAGATATCAAATATTGTATGTTACAATATTCCTAAATTTTGTATTTAAGGAAATGATATATGAACACTGAAGAATTTTGGGTAGTTCGATGTACGATTTTGAATTTCTAACAAGTTCGAAGTTCGACTGTGAACCTTAGACATACTATTTCAGAGGTTCGAAGTTCGAGGCAACAAGCAAATGCTTGGGTTCGTTCATAGTTCGGTTCGAACAAAACATGGTTCGTACACCTCTAAAATAAACAATTTAAGTTTTACCTGCTAAGAACACCATATGTATTGTTTTTAGCGTTTTCTTTACAAGTATTTTTCTGGTCACGTTTGCCTTTCTGTCCAAGAGTTCTTCTTTCCATGAGTGTGTAGTGTCGCTGTGTGTTGGTCAACGTCATATTATACTTATAATAACTTAATACAAATCCATCTGTTTACGATGGTAACACCCCAGGACAGGAAAACTGTTCACATCTAACAGAACAGATAAGTTCTTCTAATAATTTATTTTGTGGGGTAATCAGTTACCTGGTGAGCAAATCAAAGATAACTTTCGATATGAACTTAATACCATTTAAAAGTACCTGATTCACAAAATAATGTAAATAAAGTAGTGTTAATTAAGCAAATCAATTTAAAATTTCTTTTCTATCATATTAATTGTGGCGGGGGTTCCGACCGCAATGTTTCCGTCAACACTACTCTGTGTTTCTCTTGACAGCTAAACGTTGCGTTACCTTATTCGACAACAAGCTGTCAAGAACTACTATATAAGAGACACCAGGGATCTCTCTCTCTCTCTCCTCGCTACCAACCGATACAGTGAAGATACGTCTCTCCAGGCTCGGTCAGTTATCTGTTATGTACTGTTGGATTGTTTTATATAGTTTATTCAGTTAGTGAAATAATAAAGTATATTAAATGTTTACGTATGGATTTAATATCAACAAGTGCAATTAACATCCATATTGGTGACCCCGTGCCACATGCCGAAGATGCCCAGCCTGATGTTCCAGCCGACGTCGCCTAACTTCCACGCACGTGCTCATGCCTACAGAAAACGAATATCTAAACAGGTCAGTCTTATCTAATTTAAAAATTATCTGATTTTTTTCACAATGGCCGAAGATTCTTCAAGCAGCAATATCATGGCAAGGGTTGCAATAAAATTACCTCCTATATGGAGACGTAACGTGAAAATCTGGCAAATGCAGGTTGACGCCCAGTTTGATATATCGCAGATCAGTTCTGAAAAGACAAAATTCAGTCATGTACTCGCTATACTCGATCCTGATGTCGCAGAGTCAATTTCAGATTTTTTAACCCAACCATTATCATCAACCCCCTATTCAGATCTAATGAAACGTCTTTTATTAGAATTTGAAGAGTCCGATAGTCGCAAACTAAATAAACTTTTAACAGAATTAGAATTAGGCGACAGAAAACCATCGCAACTTTTACGCGAAATGAAGTTTTTAGCTGGTAGTCAGATTGGAGAAAATTTCCTTAAAATTTTATTTCTACAACGTTTACCAGTCAACGTTCGTTCAATTTTGGCTTTGAGCAACGATTCTCTAGAAAATTTGTCGGTTACAGCAGACAAAATCGTGGAATTTTCCGGAGATAAATACAACGTGGCTGAAATTCAGTCACGCGAGCCCGACAAGCTAGCCAAGTTAGAAGCGCAATTAGAGAAGCTAACAGCATCAGTCAACGAATTGCGAACGCGTTCCCGATCTACCTCCCGAGAAAGACCCAAGCTTTCTCGAAATTCCATAACCGCAAATTCCTCAACCTCCACGTGTTGGTATCATGAACGATTTGGCAACAAGGCCAAACGTTGCATCCAACCCTGCAATTTCAAAGCAAAACATGTGTCGGAAAACTAATAAGGCACTCCGTCCACGCGGCAGGAGACGAGAGCCACCTAACACGCCGCCTTTTTATTTTTGATAGACGCTCCAATATGAAATTTCTAATCGACTCTGGAGCGGATATTTCAGTTATTCCACCCACTCACGATCAACGGAAATTTCAATCGAAACGTACCTTGTATGCTGCAAACGGGACCCCTATTCATACCTATGGCGAACAACTATTAGATTTGGATCTAGGTTTACGCCGTAGGTTCTGCTGGCCCTTCACACTTGCCGATATCAAGCAACCAATTATAGGCGCTGATTTTCTAGCAGAGTTTGCTTTACTTGTGGATATGAAACATAGACGTTTAATCGATACAAAGACAAACCTCTCTAAGACCGGTGCTAACCCACCACCAGGAATTAATTCTAAAATTCATCTTGTAGACCCGACACACCAGTACTTCAAATTGCTACAACAATTTCCTGACCTTTTTAAGGAAACTTCTTCTAGCAACCTTCCAGAGGTTGAGTTCTTCCATACTATAAGTACGGAAGGACCACCTGTCACTGCAAAAGCTAGAAGATTGCCCCCAGAAAAGCTAGCTCAAGCAAAGCTAGAATTCCAGCACATGATGGACTTGGGAATTTGTAGACCCTCCAAAAGTCCATGGTCAAGCCCCCTCCACATGGTGCAAAAAAAGGATGGCTCATGGAGACCATGTGGGGATTACCGAGCACTAAACGCTAAAACAATCCCAGACAAATATCCCATTCCAAATTTGCAGGATTTTAATGCCCAGTTAGAAGGCAAACGTATTTTTTCAAAATTAGATATCATTCGCGCTTTCCATCACATCCCAGTAGCACCTCAAGATATTCCCAAAACAGCAGTCATAACTCCATTTGGGTTATTCGAATTTGTTAAAACCCCATTTGGCCTTCGTAATTCAGCACAAACATTTCAAAGATATTTACATTCAATTTTAAGACATCTTGACTTTGCCTACTCCTATCTTGACGATATTCTCGTTGCATCAGCCTCTGAAAAAGAACATCAAGAGCATCTAGCAAAACTTATTCAGACACTTCAAGGCAACGGCATCCGTATCAATTCATCTAAATGTGAATTCGGAGTGGCCGAAATTTCATTTTTAGGTTTTCGTGTAAATAAATCTGGATTATTTCCACTTCCTGAACGCATCAAAGTTATTACCGACCTACCTCTTCCCGATACCATTGAAAAACTCAGAAGATTTCTAGGTCTCATAAATTTCTACCGTCGTTCTCTTCCACGTGCTGCGGAAATTCAGCAACCACTATTCGACCTCTGCCAGAATCCGAAAAAACGCGACAAACGTAAAATCGAGTGGACTCCTCAGACTCGAGAAGCATTCGAACGTTTGAAAGAGGCACTAAAAAATGCTACACTAATAGCTCATCCGTCTTCTTCGCTACCACTGATTCTCCATGTTGATGCTTCTGATTATGCCGTAGGCGCTTCCCTCCAACAACTACGTGATCAAACACTAGAACCCCTAGGTTTCTACTCTAAAAAGCCTACTTTAGCCCAAAAATCTTACAGCACCTACGATCGCGAACTTCTAGCTGCTTATCAGGCAGTTAAATACTTTAGATATACCCTACAAGGTCGCCATTTCACCATTTATACGGACCACAAACCTTTGACATACGCTTTTGAACAACGCGTCGATAAAGCATCTCCAAGGCAACTACTACATTTAGACTTCCTAGGTCAATTTACCACAGACATTCGCTACATACCAGGTCCTACAAACATTCCCGCAGACTATTGATCTCGCATTGAAACAATTTCACTTTCTTCCACTGTGTCACTCCAAGAAATTGCACAAGCTCAGTCATCTTGTGAGGAACTCAAACACCTTCTGCAGTCTAAATCTTCCTCATACAAATTTCAAAACATGCCTCTTGACAACGGATTGAATCTTATTTGCGATTCTTCTTCAAAGAAACTTCGCCCATTCATTCCGCTCAAATTTCGCCGAAAGATTTTCGATTCTATCCACAATTTATCTCACCCAGGCATATCAGCTTCAGTCGATCTGGTCCAGGATAGATTTTGTTGGCCCAAATTGAAACGCGATGTATCTCTTTGGTCTAAAACTTGCATTCCCTGCCAGAAAGTCAAGATATGGAGACACACTTCCAGTGCCATTGGACAATACACCCCAGCCATGAGAAGATTCTCGCATATAAATGTTGACATTGTGGGACCATTACCAGCATCACAAGGTCAACGCTATCTGTTAACAATAATAGACAGATTTTCTCGATGGCCCGAAGCAATTCCATTGTCAGATATTACAGCAGAAACAGTAGCGAACACTATTTTATCATGCGGGATCTCTCGTTTCGGTGTTCCGCAATACATCACCACAGACAGAGGTAAACAATTCGATTGCCACCTTTTCACACACCTCACTAAAACACTAGGTGCAGACCACATCAAGACCACAGCTTACCACCCAGCAGCAAATGGTGTAATCGAGAGATGGCATAGAGTTCTGAAACAGGCCTTGAAAGCTCATATGGACGAAAACTGGGTCGCTAAATTGCCAATTGTGTTACTAGGACTCAGATCGTACATAATTCCAGAATATCGCTCAACACCCGCTGAAATAGTCTACGGAGAATCAATCAAACTTCCCACCGACTTTTTCAACAGCACACAAGCTCATGATGTTCCACCACTTATATCTCAGCTGAAAGAAGACATAAGGAAACTTCGACCAGTACCTTTTAAACATCATACTGCAAGAAAGGTATTTGTCCATCCTAAGCTTATGGAAGCTCCTTTTGTTTTTGTTCGCATTGATATTCCGCGAAAAACTCTCGAACCAGTTTATGACGGCCCCTTTGAAGTGTTATCCCGAACTGACAAAGTCTTCAAAATCAAGAAATCACACAGAGAAGAGACAATTTCTGTTGACCGTCTTAAACCCGCATTCATTCTTTGTGATAACGAACAGACAACTTTCCAGCCTCAGAGACATCCTAGTGAAACTGACAGTGACAGTGAAAGTCCAACACCTAGTGAAACTGAAAGTGACAGTGAAAGTCCAACACCTAGTGAAACTGAAAGTGACAGTGAAGTTCCCGTTCCCGTTCAAACGACACGCCATGGACGTAGAGTTCGATTTCCACGAAGATACTTGAACTAATAGCGTTGCCACTGAGAGGGGAGTATGCGGCGGCGGTTCCGACCGCAGTGTTTCCGTCAACACTACTCTGTGTTTCTCTTGACAGCTAAACGTTGCGTTACGTTATTCGACAGCAAGCTGTCAAGAACTACTATATAAGAGACACCAGGGATCTCTCTCTCTCTCTCCTCGCTACCAACCGATACAGTGAAGATACATCTCTCCACGCTCGGTCAGTTATCTGTTATGTACTGTTGGATTGTTTTATATAGTTTATTCAGTTAGTGAAATAATAAAGTATATTAAATGTTTACGTATGGATTTAATATCAACAAGTGCAATTAACATCCATATTAATAAACTAAGTAACTTACCAAGGTATCTCTTTCACTACTTGTATAAAAGATTGTGCACTTCCTAACAACGTTGTTTAAAATGTAACTAGATTGTTGTTTACTCATATAACTCATGTACTTGTCAAAAAAATAAGCCATTGTACATATCACTCTGACCTAAAATACATTGTATAATAGAGCTGGTGTTCCACCTAAATAGCTACACAAGAACAACACCATTTACAATATATTAAAGTTGAGCTCACCTATTGGCTTCATTTTCCTCTTATTTAGTTCCCTCGTGTGTATGCCTGGTCCTTATTAGAGCATTCATTAGAAATAGTTAAATACACTAAAGAATTTTTTTATTTCAACAACACACCGTGAGGGCTTACATCCTAAATACTATCGTACCGTTGGTGTCAACAAGGAGGAAAGAGGCAAATTGTTAACTCTGGACTTGCAGGTTTGGAGGTTCGGGGGAGAAGGAAAACCATGTGCCGGCAAGGAATTCCACAACTTGGAAGTCCGCTTCTGCAATTGATGTGAGACGTTGGTGCCAATTGAGATTTAGATCCACAGAAATGCCAAGTGAAAAGGAGTCATTACTTTGAATAACTTGGTTGTTCATTGTGATGGGTCTAGGGTTGGTGTATCTCTTATGAGAAAGAAAGCAAGACTGTGATTTGGTGGGGTTGAATTGTACAAGATTTCTACTTCCCCAGTCTAATATTTTTTGGAGATGCACAGAGGCAGAACCCTCCATGAGTCTGCTATATGGGACTTGATCCTGTAACCTCATAAACCTAATCCTAAAGATTACCTGGTCAATGAAATCAGCTACTTTACCTGTTTTGTCTGATAAATATGGTATTTTTTATTACCTTTTACTTGCAAGGACCTATATCTTGGAACATCTGCGCAAAAACCTCGAACGCTTTCACATAATTCCGGAAATGTCACCTGAGTGTAATCTGTTATTTTGACTTCAGGATTGATAATTACCTAAAACTGCACCTTTATTAGATATTCATATTTAAATGTTGCAAAAGCGAAACATACTGTAAACGGATGTACTTCAATATTTCTATTCTTCTGTTCCTGCACTGTAAAAGATTTAGCATGCTTTTCAGTGTACTCAAACATTACAATCCTAAGTGGGGCACCAATCTGTGGAGCGGATAGTCCTACGCAGCTGTACCTCTTAAACACACTTTTCATTTGCGCAATAATGAAACTGATTTCAGGTGATTTCATATATTCTAAGGGTATGGTATCGGAAACAGTTCTTAAAATAGGATCACCTATTTGTACTATGTGGCCATAAGGTGGATCATTCGGTTTGGGTTCGATTAAACCAGCATACCATGATTTTACTTTCTTATAGCTTATATTCCTCACTTGTGTAAACATGGACGCACCAACCACAAACTTACAGTATCTGTGCATCTGCATTCTCACTGTACCTTTAAAACAATTGGTACTGGTACCTATAAGACACTGTCTACTGGCTGCCTCTATAGAGATGTTTGACTTTTTCTCAAATTCAAATTTAGAACAATTTACAAATTGACATTAAAATCTATTTGAGTTGGGTTAGGTTAATTGTTAATTTTATTATTAATGTCATTGGGTTAGGTCAATTGTCAATGTAGTCAATGACATATTTGGTGTTAGATGTTAGGCTTAAATTACGCGCATCTCGCGACAGTAAAAACTGTGATGATTTTTTGTCGTTTTAACGAAATGAAAGATTTCCCTGGCGTACTAATAACACAAAATCTTCCCAATTGACTTTCCGGACCTACCCTGATATTAGTTTGCTTAATGAAAGCCCAAAGGGGAAAGAAATCAACCCTCCCATATACATGTGAACATAATGTACTTTTCCTTCTTTTAGCTTTTTCTGATATCAGGAAGGTCAGTTGGGAGGATTGTGTGTAAACAGCACGTCAGGGAGGTCTTTTATTTCGTTACTTGAAATATTCTGCGAAGTGCGATGATCGATGCAACAGAGTCTTTACTGTGACGAGACACTCGTATCTAGTTATTTGTATCATGCGTGTTAGTTATAAGGCTTAGACTATTAATCAACAGGAAGGTGCATTTCCATATCTGTTCATAATCTGTACTATAAAATAGCATGATACCAATAACTAGAGATATGATAACGCGGCTACCAATTTTTTGAAGTGACACGCGCATGATGTCATGTGGAGAGTCCAGTGCAACAATAATATGCTGCCGCACAGTTGAGTTTAACGTTTCGTCACATCTTATAACCTTTTAACAAATTACTTATTTTACTAACATCTGTGTGCAATGAGTTGGAAGTAATTTTTCATGTCCAGAATACTACTGTGATTATGTGATATGATGGTCAAATCAAGTTTATGAATGTTAAGGCCCTCTAAATGTCTGCCAACGTCTTCACTACTTTTTTTTGATTTTATATCCCCAATGTTAATTCAGGGCCCCCTTTAATTGTTATACTCATTATTATCTTATAATGAGTTGGTGTATGTCAATATTTTCGTTGTATAGAGACTGCTTTATTACTGTTATTGTTTAGTGATTTTATTGTTGTAACTGTTATTATAGGCTAGTTCTATTTTTATATATTAAATATTGACATACATCACATAGACATGTTGAAAGCCTCATCTGTCATCTGTTTTATTTTAAATTTGATGAATTTTTTGATTAAAACATCATAACATAGCAACATATCTTTATTTGTAGTTGTCATGATTTCTTACTAATTCAATTTTCATCTGTCTGAGAATGCTGTCAAGCCGCGAAACTAGTCACAGAAACGCTGAACAACATCCGAGAACATCTGGAATTCATAAGGGCCTCTTGCTCCAGTTAGCTTACGCGCTGGCTACGCCCTTCACCTTCAGAAATAAAGCCCAACAGTGAAGCCAGAGAAGTAGTCTCCAAGTCTGTATGTTAGAGAAAACTCAGTTTAACTTTTTTGTGGTCGCAACATGTCATAGTAACTTTGATGTTTGATCCCACTCTATGGTCGATGGAAGTAAGTACTGAAAAGAATGACAGACACAGCCAGCAGTTTATCAGTTGTTTGAAGGCAATTGCATACTTTGACTACCTACCAACTGTGAATGATTTTTAAACGAGTTTATAAAACTTCCAAAAAAATTAGTGTGCTGAATTCAGAAAAGAAAGAGCTTTCAAATGATGTAAGACTCGCCCCATGTTACCTATTTAAAATATAAGGGTTGTTATCACCACGCTTGATGGGTTGATGTGACAAAGTTGAGTTTTATGTCAAAACATGTCCCCTCCAATATTAAAATTGACGTGTTTCAGCGTTTCTTAAAAAAAATTCTCTGGGCGCACATCGGTCTGTTTTGATTTCAATGCGCCACCCTGTATATATAGGTATAAAGATATAAAAATCCAAACTTTCCCTGGATATGTGTTCTTGGGGGCCTAATTAGCGCCCATTTACAAACATGTTTTCAAAATTCCAAATTTGGAATCTCCTTAATAGTGATTTTTTTTTTTTTTGAAAGAAAATTCACTATAAGGGTTTCGGTGGATAATACAGGAAGAATCCAAGAGACTGCTATAGTATTCAATTAACGGAAATGTCCGGAAACGACGCTATGGGAAATCATGTGCAGATTGGGAAGTTTGATGGTAAAATCTTCCAGCAATGGATGTTCCAGATAAAATGCGTTCTGAAGGCCAAAGTGTATATGAAATTGCAGTTGGTGTGAAACTCAAACCTGAAGAATTAGTAGAAGCGGAGAAATGGATCAAAAGTGATACCACTGTAATGTGTATAATCTCTCCTGCAATGAAATTATCGCAAATAAACCTTGTAGAAAATTGTGAAAGGTCGAAAGACATGCTTGACAAACTCAAGCCTGTCTATGAGCGGAAGAATGAAACAAATAAGATGCTCCTACATGAGAAGTTTTATCAATACAAGATGGACAGGAATGGTAGTGGACTTCAACATATTGCTAAAATTGATAATTTACCAAGACAAATTAATGAAAGCGGGGAGAAGCTGAGTAACACAGCTATTGCAACGAAAATTTTAAGCACACTGCCGTCGAAGTATCACTCGTTTCGTCAGACATGGCTGTTATAAGAAAAATCCAAGCAAACCATCAACAATCTGACAGCAAAGCTCCTAGATGGTGAACTATGCTTGAACGCTAGTGAAAATGAGTAACGCTTTGGCCACCGCAAGTCGCTGACAGCCCAATGAACAGAATGTGTGACATGAGAGAATTTAGGATAAATCAAGAGTAACATGTTACAATTGTGGTAAAAAGGACCACATCAAGTGCTGAAAATAGAAATCATCAAAATAATTGTACAGCTTTTAATACAAATATTGATGAAATCTTGATTGGTGGGTCATCGATAAGTAGTGCTTCAGCCTACATGACAGCTTGCAAGCAATATTTCTCATCTTTTGAGGAATGTGATGGACTCACTGTGAAATTAGGCGACAGTCAGCCATTGCAAGTGAAAGAACGTGGTGAGATTCAAATAGAAGAGTTAAACGAGGGAAAAAGGTACAGCGGGACAATGAAAGATGTGTGGTTTGTGCCAGGACTAAAGTGTCACTTGTTTTTTGAAGGAGTAATAGCAACTTTTTTTTGTGTTGTCAAAGAAAACAAGGAAGAAAAAATATGGACAGTAATAATAGTATAATAGGTTATGCTTATCGAGAAGATAAGACTTTATGCAGAATGCTAATTCGTACTAATACTAAACTGGAAGCTAATGTTGCAGCACAATCAACATTAAAACAGTGCCATGAAAGACTGGGCCAATTGAATGTGAAATCTTTAAAAGAACTTGTTAGCAACAACCTTGCAGATGGAGTAACAAAAAGGATCCACAACAAGGAACCTTTTTTCTCTGTGTATGCGACAGAGAGAACCTCTCCTTTTATTGTCGATCTCACTTGTGCCTCGTGCCGGGTCCTTTCCAATGTAAATCACTAAATTACATTTCAACGTCTAAATTATAATCATAGAGAAAGGTTAGATATAATTTATAGCATAGAATGGGGTGTGTCTCACTTCTATGTTTTTAATTTTTAACCTTAAAAATAAAGCTCTGGTTCTGTGAAATAAAATATCAAAACTTCAGTAATGGGAATGTAAAGAAAATGCTCATTTCAAATTAATAAAATAATAGTTTTACTATCTGTTTCTTAACAGTCAACAGTGTTTACAGATAGTGCTACCTGTGGTTAATCAAAGGTATATTTGCCAGGTTTTAAAAGAATGATTTTATCATAAACTCCCTATTTTGTTATTAGGCTTGCATTCACATTAAATATTAATACCTTTCTTAATAAAGAGATGCTTGTATTTACTCAATAAATTTAAAAAGAGCCTGGCATACTTTAATATGTCGAGTGTGACTAGTGTATTTTTTTCAGAAAATCAAGGAAAATAAAAGATGTCATTAGTTTCACACCATCTAACCTCATTTCTCAATCAAGTCAAGATTTGGACACCCTACTTGAACACAGTTAGGTTCCGTTACCATGCAGATAAGGTAGCTAGAGGTCCTCTGGTGAGACGACGTGGTTACAATGATCATATGTTACAAAGTGGTCTTTTACCGAGATTGAAAGATGCTCCGAAGCTGCCGATGCCCACATACAAGCCTAAGGATTCCTGGAGTGAGAAAAGGGCTCTGTTTGGACAGAATGATTATATAGATATATTGGGTAATGAGCGTTTACACCCAATAAGGATATTATATAATATGCCATACTGGTTGAGAGGTGTTGGAGGTAATGAATATCAAGTTATGTTACGAAAGAGGAAAATGTTATCACAGACATCATATCCTTTGGCTAGACCAACCAAATGGTACCAGTTAGATAAGCGAATACGGTTTTTGTATAGATTCTTGAATAGAAAAACGAAAACTGGTTATCCTAAATTGTAATAATCAACTTGTTGTCATTTAGTGAATAAAATGTTACATTTTAAAGGGTTATGCTACTTTTTAAAAGCTTAAGATTCTACATATGTTACACACCGAGTGACATATTAGTATGATAAAGCCCAATAGGTACATCTATTGTTTGCTGAAGATCAAACAAAAATTATATACAAAAAGTATACATAACCTCATTTCATGTCCAACTTTCTAAAGTTTTTGAATATGCTATAAATGTTCAAATCGTTCCTAATATTTCACGATATTGAACTAGCCATCAACATGCATTTGTGCAGAATCTCTCAACATCTACTAACTTTGCCGCTTCACTCTATATCTGCCTAACGTCCTTGATGTAGTTGGCCAGGTTGATGTTTACTTTGATTTTAGTAAAGTATTTGACTTGGTCCCTCATAGCCTACTGCTGAAAACTACATCATTTTGACATATGTGACTAGTATCCTTATTTGAGTCCTACTGATATGGTAGAATGAAATATGTTTGGTATGCTATAGGTGTTCGTCTTATAGCTTTCCTGTTACTTCAGGTGTCCCCCAAGGTTCTGTGCTGGGACCTTTACTTTTTAATGTTTTTGTAATGACCTTGATAACATTATGGATATTTCACGGCTTCTTAATGCCGACGACTTTTTTTTTCTCCCTCAGGGCTCGTCCGTGTCTTTGCCGCCCCGTTAGCACGCAACCTTTGGCTTATTGTGCATGCCCTTAGTCTTTCTACTCCACCCATTCCAAAATCACTGTGCCTTAAACTAGTCTGCACAGCGATTGGTAGGGTGAAGTTTTATGTCTCCGGTCTAGACTGACCGTAGATCAGTTATCTTTTGCGGTCCAGAGCTTTACCTTGCACAAGATGTGCTGGGCTGATTCCTCCCTCTCGCCACAGAGTCTGCATGTGAGGTCCCCCTCGAACCGCCCCATTTTATGCAGGTGATTCTTGACGGCCATGTGTCCCGTCAAAAGACCTGTCTCTCTTTGAACTGGGTTCGTCAATTACTGACTTCCCATGTCTGAGCCCTGGACAGTCTGCCCAATACACCTTGTGTTCATTTCTGACCCAGGACTTAATGGCTCCCCTAGCAGTGCTCTTTGTCACGCCTAGAACCGGTTCTGGTTCCATAAATGGTTCCGCTGACCCTCTCTTCGTGAGACAGTCAGCTTCTTCATTGCCTTTGACCCCCGAGTGACCAGTCACCTAGATGACGGTGACCTCATTCTGCCCATCCAGGTCGCTTGTCTCGTCTCGGCAGCTGATGACCTTAAAATTTTCTCTTCTGTTGAATCAAATGTAGATTGCAAAACTATTAAAAAAAATATCAATGAAATCCTCTCTTGGTGCAACTCTTTCTTAACTGTGACAAACGTAAGGCAATGTCATTCACCAATAAGGTTAACCGGGTTGAACACTTATTTTCTCGCTGATATGAACTTAGTATGTAATGAGACAGTTTCTCATATCGGAATCTTATATGATCCTAGTCTTCGCTGTAACTTTTATGTCACACAAATGCTAATGAATTCGTTGAATTCCTAGAATTTATCATTAGAAACTCCAGAAACTTCATATCTATAGACACGTTAATAGTGCTTTATAATGCCTTGATACGGTCTAAACTTGAATATGCCAATATATGTTGGTTCCCCTTTTATTCGTGCCATCTAGTCCTCCTAGAATCAGTGCAACACATATTTATTAAATACCTAGTTTATTTTGAGGATAGACACTATCCTGAATGGGGCATTCCTCAGTATTTACTATTAAATTGTTCTGGTCCGAAATGCCTTGATAAAGGAAGGACCATTATGGCAATATCATTTTTATATAAGGTCATTTATGGAAAGGTGGATTGTCCAGAGATCCTTTCCCCGCTGCCATTTCGTGCACCACTGTTTTCCTTCCGTACATGCTGTAGTGACACTTTCTCCCTCGTCATCCCAAAAAACAAATATTCTTCTAGGTGAAGGTTTACTTTCGCACATGTGTTCTATTTTTATGAAATTTTGTATACAGGCGTGTTTTAGCAAGCAAAGTCCCCTGTGGGTCCGGGGACTAACTAAACGAATAGGCCCAAGGTAACTCCTGCATGTCGTAAAGGGCGACTAATTGGAATCAAACACTGGCGGGGGTCTTGTCCATGTGGGCCTGGAGGGGGCGGATATCTCTGGGGAGTGATGTACACCCGGATTTTGAGGCCTCCGCTCTGGGCTTATAAATGGATGGTTGTCCACGCTTGGTTGTTGCTCGGGAGCGGGGTTCCGGATGGGTGCCGCCTTGGGTTGAGTGCTGGCGGGTGTCGTGTGTCTAGACGACCCGGAGGGCGTTGACAACTCTGATGAGTGGTAAACACCCGGAGTTTGGGGCCCCCACTGTGTGCGGACGGCCTCGCTTGTGCGATGCTCGGGAGTGGGGCTCGATGGGATGTCGCCTTGAGTCTAGCACTGGTGGGTGTCGGGTCTAGACGAACCCGGAGGAGAGCTGAGATCTTTAGAGGTGGAATAAAACTAAGGGTTGAGGCCTCTTCTGTGAGCTTCGAAACGGACAAACGACCTCACTTGGATGCTGCTCGGATGCAGGACTTCATGATACTGCACCGAGTCAAACACTGACGGATGTCTGGTCTAGACGAACTTGGAGAGAGGTTATCTCTCTTTGAGCTTTGAGACGGGCAAGCGACTTCGCACAGATGGCAGTACATCTGTCAAACAAAGTTTCACCTCGCAGGTGTCGTCTCCTGCCGGAAGCTCGATTTGTTGGGTGAAAGTTAAGCTAACGCTGGCAGGTGTTGGACCTGGACGAACCCTGAGGTGGCTGGGGTCTCTAGGGGTGGATTACACCTGGAGACTGTGGCCTACTCTGTGAGCATCGATACAGGCTAACGACCCTGCCTGGATGCTGCTCGAGGGCGGGACTTTATGATACCGCCTCGAGTCAATGAAACACTGGCGGGGGTCTGGTGCAGGTGAGGCTGGGGGAGGCAGACATCTCTGGTGAGTGATATGCACCCGGACTTTGACGCCTCCACTGTGGCCTCAGAGACTGACAATTGGCCTCGCTTGGTTGTTACTCGGGAGCGGGGTTCCAGATGATACCGCCTTGGATTGAGCCCTGGCGTGTGTCGTGTATCCAGACGTCCCGGGGGGCTCTGATCTCTGATGAGTGGTAAACATCTGGAGTTTGGAGCCCATACTGTGTGCTACGAAACGGACGGACGGCCTCGCTGGGGTGATGCTCGGGAGCGGGACTCGATGGGATGTTGCCTTGAGTCTTAACACTGTTAGGTGTCAGGTTTGGAAGAGCCTGAGGGGAGCTGAGATCTCTAGGGGTGGATTACAACTGGAGATTAGATGCCGCTCGAGAGCGGGACTTCATGATACTGCCTCGAGGCAAACACTGACTGATGTCGGGTCCAGACGAACTCGGAGAGAGGTTTTCTCTCTTTGAGCTCGAAACGGACAAGCGACTCCACTCAGATGGCAGTACACCTGCTAAACAAACTCTTACCCTCAAGAAAAAATCGACTCCCTCAGAGAGCTGGAATTGATGGGTGAAATCTAAATTAGACGTGAGCCACAATAGACCTAAGGTCGCGGTGGAGGGACTGAAATAGCCCACTCACAACAAAATCTAATCTAATCTAGCAAGCAAACCTTTGTGGTTATTTGGATTTTCTAATAGGAAAAATGAAACACATTTTACACATTTTCGTGGATCGTTCGTTTTATATCGAGCTAACGAAGGATGTATTCCTCTATTATAATTCATTTTCATATAATTAGTGCATGCACTACACTGTTTGCATGTCTCTGTAGATTTCCCTTAATTTCATCGATAATTGATCCTAAGTTGACGTTGACATTTGAAATCTGTCAAGCATTTAACAATGCAAGAAACCGCTATGTCCACATTCTTTCTGAGGCAAAAAACAAAGTCCTTTCAAGCTCCAACGGCAGCAAACCCTTCTGGACTCTTGCTTAATCTATTGGAAATAATTTCTGCAAGAGCACGTTCCCACCTCTTGTCTCAGGGGATGAAATTGTTTCTACCGCCCTGGGCAAGGCTGAACTTTTGCCTCGTTGTTCGCCGGCAATTCTACTCTCAACCCACCTCCAAATATTCAACTACCAACAGTCCCCAATGTTGCACATAAAATGACGCATATCATTTTCAAAACTAAAAAGTTACGAAAGAAGCTCTCTTCTCTTTATATCAGGAAAGCCTCTGGCCTTGACGAGATCCCAGCAATTCTCAAAAAATGCGCACCAGAACTTGCTCCTGTCCTGACTCGTCTGTTTCAGACATCTTACAATAGAGGCATATTCCCTAGTAACTGGAAAATTGCTCGAGTACAACCCGTCCCCAAGAAAGGATCCAAAGCGCTTCCTAGCAACTACAGACCTATTTCTCTCCTTTTAGTCGTCTCCAAAGTGATGGAAAAGTATGTAAACACTGAATTACTAAAATTTCTTGAAGAACACAGTCTAATCCACGACAGGCAGTATGGATTCCGTCAGTGCAGATCAACTGCCGACCTCCTTTCCTTTGTCACCCATTCTTGCAACAAGTCTATGGAACTACACGGTGAATCCCAGATTATCGTTCTAGACATATCCAAAGCATTTGACCAGGTCTGGCATGCAGCGCTGCTTAATAAACTTCCGGGCTATGGCCTACCACCAAAACTCTGTACCTGTACTGCAAATTTCCTCTTCAACTGGAGCATTTCTGTTGTGGATGGCCATTCCTCTAAACTGTACCCAATTAATGCAGGAGTCCCTCAAGGTTCAGCTTTAGCCTCTACTTTGTTTCTTCTCCACATCAATGACCTCTCTAGCACATCCAACCCCGTTCACAGTTACGCGCACGATAGCACCCTCCACTCAAATATACAATATTCTAAGCCTGTCTCTTTAGCCCAATTACATGAGGATCACAGACTCATGGAGGGTTCTGTCTCTGTGGATTTCCAAAAAATATTAGACTGAAGAAGTGGAAATCTTGTACTTATTCCAAAACTTCCTAAGTAGTTATAAAGAAAGTTCAAAAACCTCATCCGTCAATAAAAATACAATACACAAAAAAGTTGCCTGTGATTTAGTCTCCCTCTCGATAACGGTCTCTGCCTAAAACTCAGTATATAAGGTGATGTTTAGTAATAAACAGTTTAAAGGTTTTCATCCTCTGATGATGCTAACCTTGTTAGTGAAACGATCGTCAGGTCTTTAAACAGATGTGTTTGGGTTATCCAGGTATACTTATCAGTATAGTTCTCTAAAAACCTCTTAATAGGTGGTTACTGTGAGAATCACCTGTACTTGAGAATAAAGATATGCATAGAAAATTATTTGTTATTTTTATTGGGTATAAAAATTACATATAATGTATCTTACGACAAACTTAAAAACCTAGGAATAAATAAAAATACATTTATAGTTGTAATAATTAATGAAATGACTTGTGACTTTGTATAACTAATTGCACTAGATACAACTTCTTGTTTCTCTGGTTGTTCATCCACGTGTTGACTGGACAGTATGACACTCGGATGATAGGCAATGCACTTCCTTCCTATCGTAGACGGTCTGTACCCTAATTTGCAAGTGCACGTGGCATTTATACAGACCATACCATGCCAACAGTCTTGACCGCAGTAACACTGATGATCGAATTCACAGTTTATGAACAATTCTGAAACAAAGAATTATAATCGGTAAGTTTATATGATAAGGAAGAAAATTTTGGTGATTACAAATTAATTTTTAGCGAATTTTTCGTAAAACGAAATATATATGTACCAAATTTCATTAAAATAGATTTGTCATTTTCGGAGAAAAAAATTTTTTTCGAAAGAAAACTCAACATTTTCCCGGAAAACCTTGTTCGATTTTCCTGGCTAACGAACTCATCCAAGCCATTAATAAAAGAAAGGCACTTGCCAAGTTTCATCGAAATCTGTTAGTTATTTTTTGAGTTAGCGGTTGGATAAATATAATATATAAATATAAATAATAAAAAAAATATATAAATATAATATATATATATATATATATATATATATATATATATATATATATATATATATATATATATATATATATATATATATATATATATATATATATATATAAATTAAAACTGACCCCGGATATGGGTTCTAGGGGTCCTAGTTCGCGCTCATTTGAAAAAATTTTTGCAGAGTCTCACCATCGATACTTCTCTATTAGTGAATTTTTTAAAATAACAATTCACTAAAATACTCTGAAAGAAAACACAAAATTCTCCGGGAAACACTGAAATTTTCCTGGCTAACGAACTTATCCAAGCCACTTGCAAAAGGAAGGTACTTAACAAATTTGATCAAAATCGGCCCATTCTTTTTCTGGTTATAGGTGTGACACATAAATATATATATATATATATATATATATATATATATATATATATATATATATATATATATATATATATATATATATATATATATATAAACATATAAAAATTCAAACTGACCCTGGATATGGGTTCTAAGGGGTCTAGTTCGCGTTCATTTGAAGATATTTTTTCAAAATTCCAAAGTCGAGATCTCCTTAATGAATTTTTGTTTAAAAATTCACTAAAAAGAATGTATCGGCCAAATTATAAACGTGGCAGGTCTTTTTCCTTATTAATCGTCTGGATGATTTCGTTTTACTCAATCTAATCGAACCGATTTTTCCCACGAAAAAAGTTTTTTAAAGACAAATTATCTATTAGTGTATTTTCTTAATGAATGTTAACAATGAAAAATGTTTGCT
Organism: Tillus elongatus; assembly: GCA_964006375.1. Lineage (NCBI taxonomy): Eukaryota > Metazoa > Arthropoda > Insecta > Coleoptera > Cleridae > Tillus > Tillus elongatus. The sequence continues at coordinate 31,499,380 of OZ023262.1, read as the reverse complement.
GAAAATTATAATTTTATCCTCAAAGGTGACAAAGTTATCCAGACGTTTTATAGAAAAATGTAGTCCAAACATCTGAAATCTGGACACCATTGTTCCTACCAAATATTAAAGTAAGTGAAACAAAACAAGATGTTACATGCATCTGGCGGAAGTAGAACCCGGGAAGCCCACATATCACGCGAGCATTCTACCACTAAACCACGGATGCTACCTAATAAAATGTTTGTTTACCTGGCAGTTGACGACAACTTGCTGCCTCAGAAAATTTTATATTATATCCTAAAAGTAAATGTAAGGAAACGGCTAGTTACAGAATGAATTGATTTGTGACTGGTTCATCGGTCGTTGAAACACATTTGAATGTTTCGATCTTAGATGACGTCTAACTTTTAAGTTTAAAGATAAAAAACAAACTGCTTTAAAATCATTTTCAAAGAGACATGAGCGGATTTCTTTAATTTTTTTCATATCTTCTCAAATTCTTATATGTCACTTACTTATGAATGAAGTAATCCCTTAGAAAGCTGCTGATTTATAAATGACTGCGACAGTCGCCGCTTTCAACATCCATTTTGACAAAATAATTAAGGAATGTCAGTTTGAACTACATTTTTGTTTAAAATACAAAATACCTGAAATTGAGGAAACTTATTCTTTGATATCTATTCTAGGCGACCAGTGTTCTTGAAGAAATTCTGTGACAAAACATATGTCAAATCATGGTTTAGTTTAGCGATAGCTACTGATGAAGACAAGTTAGTTGTCGAGATACGTATTTAGCGAAAAACTCTATGTTATTATTTGTTTGGTTTTTAGGGTGATTCTGTCTTTTGTTTTGTTTAAATCATGGTTTGGCTAATCATATTTTCTTTATAAAAGCGATAATTCCTTAAAAATGTCTTTATTGCCTCCCTAGAACCTTGATCTTTCCACTATATTTTCAGTCTAAAACTTTATCTGGGGCCGTTCATCAAGCTACAAATATAGTGTTTTTGAAACATTTTATTGAATCATCCACTTAAAAAACGATCACTTCACAATTTTTTTATTTCATGTCATCTCTCATTCTATGTCGTATTTTTTGACAAACGATTTAAACGGTTTTCGGGATTTTAGTGATATCTCGATTGTTAGTTCGAGCAGCATGTTTTCGCGTGTTATCTGTATTGCTGTTTTCTTAATGATAATTCTCTAATAAGAATACAATGAGTGAGGTTGTGTTTGCTATCGCTGCGTTAATCAACTAATATCTGATCATACATTATTCTGCAAAAAATATGTACGAAATTAAAAGACATGTTGCTTGAACACATAAACTATAAACATTTAAGAACGCCAGTAGTAAAATCTATAAACTAAACTCAATAAAGGATAATAACAGATATAACAATGAAACAATACAATGAGTGTAGTTTTGTTTGCTATCGCTGTTAATCAACTTATATCTGATGAAATATTACTGTGCAAAAACTGTGAACGAAATTGAAAGACGCCTAAAGCAACCCTCAATGGCTTTCGATTCTCCCTAATTAAGACAGTGTTATATACTTTTGCAGACCTTGAATTCATCACAGCGATCCAAAAGTACACCTAGATGGGCAGATCGTTCAGTGTAAAGATCCAGTTGAGATACCGGGGATGACATTTGAGAGGCAATTATATTGGGTTTCACACATTAGCCTTGAAATGAGAAAAAGAAATTAACCTGCGGCGTTCTGTGTCCAATCTCAATTGGGGCGCTGATAGACAGATCATCTTGAAGCTGTCTATATCAATCATTCAATCAAGGCTGGACTATGTCTGTATTATCTATTCTTCACCCAGGAAAACAACTCAAAAAATTTGACTCCATTCAACACAATGCTATAAGGCTAGCAACACAAGCCTTTTATTCTAGTACTCTTCTATCCATCTACTGTCAAACAAACGTTTTACCTTCTACTTTCGGGCGCAGTTAGTTCTTACTGAGGTTCGGAATTACTCGTATAATAATACTATCCCAGCATAATCATCCACGTCGCACTTACTTTGTTCCTACCAAAGACTCGATACAACTTTATGAGGGACGTACGACGATAATAAAAGCTGCGATTATTCGTTTCCAATCTTGGAAAAAATTGGTGTGGAATGGTGCCTATTGCTTGGACGAGATGCCTCCTTAGAATAGAATTTCCTCGGTATTTCATTTTAAGTGTCCTCTGCATGGCAAACGTGGGGACTAAGACCTAGTATGGCCCACTGGCTGTACATAAGGGTGGTCAGACCATCGTTAACATACGCGGCACTGGTCTGGTGCCTAAGGTGACACAATCCAGTGCCAAACAAAAACTAGGTAAGATCCAAAGGATTGCTTGCCTGGGCATCACAGGGGCCATGACTTCACCACCATGGAGGTGTTGCTGGATCTGCCTCCCCTACACTTAGTTATCATGGGGGACTATACAGACTAGCCTGCAATGGTAAACTGAAGATCAACCCAGGCTTCAGGGGCCACTGCAAAAACCAAGAGATCGTGAAGGAGCCCATGCTTGAGATGAGGTCAAACTTCGCAAGCTCGCGAATCTGCAGGGAAAACAATTTTACATGGGAAATCCCCGACCGCGAGGCATGGCGGGAGGAGACGCCGGGCTTACCACGGGACGCGCTCGTCTGGTTCACGGACGGATCCGGCAGGGAGCGTGGGACAAGGGCAGATGTTTATTAGGAAGGACCGAGGGTAAGTCATAGTATTTCGTGTACGCCAGCCTGCAGTGTGTGCGGGAGTACAAGAGGAGGGGCTACACCAACAAGCGGAACCTCATAGCCACAGACAGCCAGGCAGCCCTTAAGGCCCTAAGTAGCCCACGGCTGGTAAGTGACTGCCGAGACGAGACGAGCGACCTGGCTGGGCAGAACGAGGTTACCCTCATCTGGGTGCCGGGTCACTCGGGGGTCAAAGGCAATGAAGAAGCTGACAGTCTCGCGAAGAGAGAGCCTCCGCCAGTGGTCTGAAAAAAGTACCACATCTATTTTCCGTAAGGCGGTTGGCGAGATTCAAGCATAGACTTTGTGGTTCAAAGTCATGCTTTTGACTTTTGATTACCACCGCTTTGGGAGAGCAAGAAACCTGAAGAAGAGGCGTTGTTAGTTACTTACCTCTATTTTTCACACACTGTCCTTTGTATATATGGTGAAAAGGTTTGCAAACACATTTTGTTTCTCTACAAATACTTTTTGGTCCCAGAAGATGATGACATTCATCTTTCCGCTTACAAGCTTTATGATGTGGAGACACTGTAACAAAAAAAATATTGTAACAAGCAATAATGATTCAGGAGTAGGGGAGAGGGGGACATTTGGACACGGGGTAAAATTGGACAGTTTGAATTTACCGCCTTACCATACCCGCTGTGCACCATCGCACCTACAAAACAATGCTGTAGTGACCATTTTTCAGTTCATGAATATTCATGGAGATAGGTGGTTGCAAACAAATGTGGCGAGTTTTTTTTCCATTTGGGAGGTGAGTTTTGTAAGTTTTGATTTGGTCAATAAATAGGTGTCACTTTCGTTTTGTCGTTTTATCGCAAAAGTACCACGTTTTAACGAACTTTTCTGTTATTTGATGTAAAGATAACATAACCTATATAATCGTATTTGCAGGTTGTTAACAAAAATGTGCTTGGGGCAGAATTGCACAAATACCCTGGGGTAGATTTGGACTGTCCAAATCTGCCCCACTATCGTGCAAATCTGCCTTACTATATACGTTAATAAATTTTCCAAAATTTTAAAAGCATTGTAGTGATATTAAGATATTACCTATTTTAGAAAAAGGTGCGGAAATATATTTAAAAAATCTCGGGACGCAGCAAGTGCGTTATGGTAGCGAATTTTCATTAAATGCTTCAAATTGTGAATCAATTTGCTATTAACCTATAAGGTTGACCAGAAAACCAGTTTTTTCGGGAAAAATTTAAGTTTACTTTCGGAAATTTTTGTACATTTTCAAACAATAAAGTTATTTTGATGAAATATGGTACATTGTTTCTAATATATAAATTATACTGGTAACCAAATTTGGTGCCTGCTTTCTTAAAAAAACATATTTGCTATTAGAAACATTTTTATGAAAATTCACTACCATAACGCACTTGCTGCGTCCAGAGTTTTTTCATATCTTGTATAATAACGAATATATTGAGCTTTATTGATTTTTTACGAAAATTCGACAAAAATTATATACCATTAAACAATAAACTCTATAGCTAAGGCTACTGCCCAGAGAAAGGGTCTATTAGAAATGAATTTTCTGGAAATATTTTAGTAAAATGAAGGACAATGACGGTTGAAACTAAGAGTTCGGTGTATGTAAAACATTCTTCTAGAGACATTTTCTTTCCATAAATCGTATTAGATTCAAGTTATTTGCCTAAATGTTGCGAATTTTGACGTTTTCAATTGTCACTTTGACGTTTTGAGGAAACCCCCAATTTATTTTTCTTTAAATGTCCATAACTTTTTTGTCTTTTGACCTACAGAGCTAAATTTTGGTAGGTGGCACACCTATAACGATATAAACCAGCTTACCAAATTTGGTTGCCCTTACTTTGTTAATTTTGGAGATATAAATATGTTGCGAAAGAAAACACAAAATTTTCCGGGAAAACCTCGGCGGATTTTCCTGGCTAACGAACTTATCCAAGCGAATTGCGAAAGGAAGGCATGTGCCAAATTTTATCAAAATCCGTCCATTATTTTGTAAGTTATAGGTGTGACACACACACACACACACATATATATATATATATATATATATATATATATATATATATATATATATATATATATATATATATATAAACATATAAAGTCTGAAACAGACCTCGAATTTGGGTTCCGGGGTCCTAAATAGCGCTCATTTGAAGAAATTTTTCCAAAATTCGAAAGTCGAGATCTCCTCATTAGTGAATTTTTTTTTAAGAAAATTCACTAAAATGGGTTCACCTAGAAAAAAGTTCTGAGGTAACACACATAAAAAAACATACAGGCGAATTGAGAACCTCGTCCTTGTTTGAAGTCGGTTAAAAAAAAGCAAATAAAAAGTATTTGGGCTTGTCCGGGATTTGAACCTGGGAGCTCCCGCACTCTAAGCGGAAATGATACCTCTAGACCAACGAGTCAGTTGTTGGAGCTTTGTTTTAATGTCGTATTCCAGCGGGCGTTGTAATTATTTTAGTCATAATTAATGTTTAATCATTTATTTATATAAAAAAACTCGTTTTTTGGTCAACCTTATAGGTTAATAGCAAATTGAGCTATTCAAATATTAAGCATTTGATCAAAATTCGCTACCATAACGCACTTACTGCGTCCAGAATTTTTGTTCTTACAAACATGCATTATATTTCGATGGAAAATGCAAAAATGCAATAACATAATAACAGATATATTGAGCTGTATTGATTTTTTTTACGAAAATTCTACAAAAATTATATACTATTAATGATAAACCATATAGCTAAGGCTACTGCCAAGCATCAAAGAAAGGGTCTATTTGAAATGAATTTTCTGGAAACATTTTATTAAAATGAAGGACAATGACGGTTGACACTAAGACTTCAGGGTTTGTAAAACATTCTTCTTGAGACATTTTATTTCCATAGCCCGTATTAGATTCAAGTTCTTTTCCTAAATGTTGCCAATTTTGACGTTTAAATCGCAACTTTGACGTTTTGTGAAAAACCTCAATTTATTTTTGTTTAAATGCCTATAACTTTTTTTCTTTGACCTACAGAGCTAAATTTTGGTATGTAACTTGCCTATAATGATATAAACCCGCGTATAAAATTTGGTTGCCCCTACTTTGTTTTATTTTGGAGATATAAATTTTTTTCGAAAGAAAACACAAAATTTTCCGGGAAAACCTCGTCGGATTTTCCTGGATAACGAACTTATCCAAGCCACTTGCAAAAGGAAGGTACTCACCAATTTTGACGTTTAAAATCGCGATTTTGACGTTTTGAGGAGAACCCAAATTTATTTTTCTTTGAATGTCTGTAACTTTTTTGTCCTTTAACCTACGGAGCTAAATTTTGGTAGGTAACTTGCCTCTAGTTATATAAACCCGCGTATGAAATTTGGTTGCCCTTACTTTGTTAATTTTGGAGATATAAATTTTTTTCGATTTTTTTCAAAAGAAAACACAAAATTTTCCGGGAAAACCTCAGCGGATTTTCCTGGATAACGAACTTATCCAAGCCACTTGCGAAAGGAAGGTATGTGCCAAATTTTATCAAAATCGGTCCATTATTTTTTAAGTTATAGGTGTGACACATAATATATATATATATATATATATATATATATATATATATATATATATATATATATATATATATATATATATATATATATATATATATATATATATATATATAGGTATATATATATATAAACATATAAAGTCTGAAACTGACCTCGGATTTGGGTTCCGGGGGTCCTAAATAGCGCTCATTTGAAGAAATTTTTTCAAAATTCGAAAGTCGGGATCTCCTCATTAGTGAATTTTTTTTTAAGAAAATTCACTAAAAACCAACAGAGCTGGCATCGATAAGGACGCAGATCGGCAAGCAATCAAGGATGTTTAACACAACAAACAGGATTTACGGGTTGCGGCAGTCACTTTCAATATTTTAAAATGTTTGTTTTCTTGGAGAATAAAAAAACTGAAGAAAACATCTGTTGTTAATGACGACCCTGGACAAGAAGATATAGGAGATTTTCCCATTAATAATGAACACAAATCTAAATACGCGTCAAGACAAGTTTTCTCCGCTTAAGAAGAAAATGAATTAGAGGATTACTTAGTAAGATGTTCCGAACGAAGCTACGGTTTGACGTACAAAAATACAAGGAAACTTGCTTTTCAGTTCGCAGATGCTAGCAAGAATAAGTTTCCAGAGAATTGGTCTGTCAATGAAATGGCAGGAGAGGAGTGGATGAAAACATACATAAAGCGTCATCCCAGACTTTCATTAAGAAAGCCAGAAAACACGAGCATGGCACGAACAACAGCTTTTAACCAGGATAACGTTTTGCTCTTAGACAATCACCAGAGTCACACTGCTTTGAATGTAATTAATTTTTGCAGAAGGCATGTAATCGTTTTACCTTCCTTTCCTCCGCACTGCACAATTCGTATGCAGTAGTGGCGTGCGGTCCATGGAAGCAAGGGAAGCATTGCTTCCCTTAAAATAACGACAACATACTTACTAAAAAATAATTTATATTAAACCGCAATATTTAAAATCTCTTTTGTATTTTAAATATTAAATTTCAAATTCTGAAACTAATTTAATTATTAAAATTTTTAATTCGCAAGCTCACACACATAATTATTTATTATGCATCATACTGTACTTGTTTGTATATGCGCTCTTAGCAAGGACGTCGTCGCAGTAAATGCTACCGCCAACGACCACGACCAGCATGAACCTGATACTACGGGTGGATGCAATGACTTCAGTTAAATACATGTAGTCAGCAGACCACTTGAGGAGAAACGCTCGCTAGCTCGACGTGTGTACGTGTATTTTTAGAACGTATTTTACCGGGAAGACCCGCTACACATACAAAGAGAATGTCTCGCATTATTTCGCATATATAAGCAGTCGGCCAAGTTAAATACATTGGCATTTTATGAGTTAATATGGCTACAAGTACATCAGCTTTAAACAGCGGCGACGGTGGGGGTGGGGATTTACAACTACAATTATACAAGTGGTAATAATAATTGTGTTGTGTGTTTTGTGATGACCAAAGGATTTTCACCTTTACAGTTTGCTGAAAAACTTGCTATTATTAATAAAGGTAGACCGAAACCCACTCTAAAAAAATTAAATACAAGAATTAAAACATGTACTCGACATTTCAACGCCGAAAAAGTTGTAAACAATGTGGAATAAAAGTGGGTTTCCCGACTTGAATAATCTACATAAAGTAGTAAAAAGACATGTTATGTCTAAAGCGCATTTACAGAGCATTTTAAAATTAAGTGTCTTTGGAAAAACGCGAATTGAACACGCCGTTGACAGGCAGATAGAAATTAGTCATCGCCAACACAATGAATTGGTTGATAAAAACAGAAACATATTAAAAAGACTTATTGATGTTGTGTGTTTTCTTGGTCAGCATGAATTGGGCTTCAGAGGTCATGACGAAACAACTACATCTGCAAATAGAGGAAACTTTCAAGACCTAGTTTCTTTAATAGCCAAGTACGACATTTGTTTAAAAAATCACTTGGAACAGTCTAACGCTGCCACTATTATTTTGAACAGAATTAAATTGGAAATTAAACAGACTCGTTTCATTGCTATTGTTCTAGATGAAACAACCTATGTAACTAATTTAAGTCAACTATCTGTAGTAATACGCTACGTAAAAATGGATGGGAGTGTACAAGAAAGATTTTTAGGCTTTAAAAATGTGACAGAAGATCCTACCGCAAACGCTCTATATAAAATTGTGCTTAATATTATGAAAGATATTGAGGAGGCTGATAATAAATTAATTGCCAAAAGCTATGATGGGGCTGCTGTTATGGCCGGACATTTAGGAGGTCTTCAAGCTAAAGTGCGGGAAACGTTCTCAAGTGTTCTATTTGTACACTGTTGTGCTCAGAGCTGGGCAGTACCCGGGTAAAAATACCCAAAAATGTACCCGCGTACATTTTTTCAGTACTCGATACCCGGTACCCAGTACATTGGAATCAATTGTACTCGGTACCCGATTCCTCAAATACTCTCTATTAGTACCCGATACCCGCATCGCATGTTCGAGTACATTATTCTCGGGTACTTGAACAAGATCAAGCTCGTCTGAATTTGCAGAGTTTGTCGTAATAGTTTTATTAGTTACTGAACAATTACACGACAACGTTCGGGTTCGGCGGACGAGATCACCACTAGTGAGAAGGTTACACATACGGGGTGGTTTTACGTAACTATTATTATTGTGTTGAACGCGGTCATTGATTGATTGTATCGTATCTTATTGTAAATTTGTTTTTTTGAAGTCAAAGGCGTTACTACAGTTTAAGGTAAGTAAGAGATTTATCTAATATGGGTATCAAATGAAAAGACTTGACTAGTATGATACTGTATGACTGTATTGTACAGGGTGTTTCGCTATTTGACCAATGGACATCTTCGTTAATAATGGGTTTACAGAGACGTTTAAATTAGCAAAGTTTCCGTATTTTTCCTGAACCATCATCAAAATGAAATCAGAAAAAAACAACTGAGCATCAACAGTGATATTTTTAGCCGTTCAAACCATAGATATACCGTATAGGAAGGCTATTAGAATCGTCAAAAAAAAAAAGTTTTTCTATTTTTACTGAAAATGATTTATTTGGGTCAAAAATAACCTAACTACAAAATATTATATTGGTGTCTGTCTGTCGGTCTGCATGTCGGAAGCACGATATCTCAAAAACTGCTTAACCAATTTTAACCAAATTTGGCACAAAAATTCTGTGGCACCCGCAGTTTTCAAATTTAGATAGGCAATGAAATTCCAACGGGGTTCCAAACTTGATTATAAATTCATATAAACACAAAAATAAGTTATGACAACCAACTTTAGTTTTCAAAACACCTATTTTCTTATTTCATTTTTGGGATGAATTCTAAACATAAAACATATGTGATCGTGTAACAGGGTGACCCCAGCTATGACAATCAACTTTATTTTTTTCACATGGAAACAACTCTGTTTTTGAAACTTTTGCCTTTGAAAATTGAGATTTTTCAACTTAACACACTGTTGGTCTTGTAGATTCTGAATTTTGAACGGATTGAACAGGGTTCTCAGCAATTTTTTAATACTAAATTCCCTGACATTTCTAGGTTTTTCCTGACACATTTTTTTAAAATTCCCTGACATTTCCAGGTTTTTCAGGTTTTCCCTGACGCTGAGAACCCTGTTGAAATAGGCAAAAACGGCTTACGAGTTCCTATCTTATTACTTTTCGATTTAAGCTTAATTTTAGCCTTATCCAAAAATGTTTGACTGTTCCTATGTCGAAATTGATATTAATGGATTTCATTAAAATAGGTTCAAATGAAAGCTTATCAAAAAGTAACATGAGGACACGTAAGCCGTTCAGAATCTACAGTGTGTTAAAGTTGAAAAATCCCTATTTTCAAACGACAGTATTTCAAAAACAGTTGCAATTAGGTATAGAACATCCTACATGAAATGTGTTTAAAATTTACCGGGTGAACTATTTAAAAAACTGTCTCCACTTACTTAATATTACTTCTGCTGATGCTGATGTTCAGTTGTTTTTTTCTGATTTAATTTTATGATGGTTCAGGAAAATACTGAAACTTTGCTAATTTAAACTTTTCTCTAAACCCATTGATAACGAAGATATGAATTGGTCAAAATATAGCAGGACACCCTGTACACTATGACAAATTTCAAATCTAAAATGGCCTAAGATAAAACAAACTGTTTAATGAGAAATATAAATTAGGGAAATAAAAACTAAAAACTTGGAAAATAATGAGTAAAAAAAATTTCATGATCTTCAGCTAGTGCATGCCTTGTTTTGTTAACTTCTAATTCTTGGGATTCTTCTCTAACCGAGAATTATTTTTTTTTCTGTGTTTTTTTTGGCAACATTTTAATATTGTATTTTATTGTAATAATTACAAAAAAGAAATACGATTATTGTATTTCTTTACTTATAGGACCTGGACCATGGAGATTTTAAGTGATGCAGAACCAGATCCTTTCCATAATTCATCAGAAAGTGATGAAGACTATGTCCCTAAGACTAAAAAGCCATCCATATCAACCAAAATATCAGACTATTTTAAAAATCTTCAGCCATCGACTTCGACTTCTAGGTACACTGAAAGCATGCATTTCAATGTTTCCGATGTAGAAATAGTTGCTGGTCCGACTAGCCCCACTTCTGCTACGGCATCCACAATATCCACATCCACATCTTTATCAACTACGACTGAAGTTAGTAACATTGGAAAGTGCAAGAACACCCCAATGCTGGACGGAACATTTTTCTTGGTTGAAACGTGTGACAAGAATTCGCATGTCGAAGCTGTTTGCCAGTTATGTCTTCCTTCAAAAAAAATTATTAAGGGCTCTGCGGAAAGTACGACAAATTTTGTTAAGCATCTAAAAAGAGTGCATGGAAACAAATCCTATGATGACTATCTCAAACACAAAGAGAAATTAAAACACAGCAAAAGCAAGTTGAAGGGTACTAATTCGAGAATTGGTCTAGCAGGTACAAAATCCAAGCAAGCAAAATTGAGTATCATAAATTCAAAAAGTGTGGTCACGCTGGTCACGCAGAAGGAGTTTGAAAAAAGAATAGTGTATTTCATTGTTAACACTATGTCCGCTGTGTCAATCATCGAAAATGAAAGTTTTCTAAGGTTGTTCGATGGAATGAACGTTAATGTCCCCCGAAGAAAAGCGGCAATGAGACTTATTAATGAGATGTATAATTCTCATACAGAGAATCTTAAAAAAGAAATTCAAAAGCAGGACTATGTTTGCAGCACCGCTGACATATGGTCCACCAAAACAAGAAGTTTCATGGGGGTTACATTGCATTGGATAGACGCAAACTTGGAGAGAAAGTCAGTAGCTTTGGCTTGCAAAAGATTCACTGGCACCCATGACTACAAGAACATTGGAGAAATGCTTGAAAACATCAATTTGAATTTTAATATTAGATCAGCCCAAATAGTCGCGACAGTAACGGACAATGGTTCGAATTTTGTTAAAGCCTTCCGTGAATTCTCGGTTACAGAAGAATCCCAAAGATTAGAAGTTAACAAAACCAGACATGGACTAGATGAAGATAATGAAGATAATGAAGAAGAAGAAGAAGATCAGATGAATGAAATTGAATATGATGAAGAAGAAGTTACAGTCCATGAAATCGAAGTTTCAAATACACTTGATAATGACAATAGAACAATAATGCTACCAGCGCATATTCGTTGTGCCAGTCATACGTTAAATTTAATTGCCACGACCGATTGCAAAAATGCAATTCAATCAAATCTTACACTAAGAACGCGACATACACAAGTTTTTTCAAAATGTAATATCTTATGGGCAAAAGCAGGCAGACCCAAAAGTGCTGAAATAATCAAAGTGGTTTTGGGACATACTCTAAGTTATCCAGGAATAACAAGATGGAATTCCTATTTTGATTCGGTTTCCCAGATCTTGAACGTAAAAGCAAAACTTCCGGCTCTTTGTCAGCGGCTAAATATTAAACATTTTAAGGAAACCGAATTGCAGTTTCTCGAAGAGTACTGTATAGTATTGAAACCTCTTGCTTTAACACTCGACGTTTTGCAAGGACAGGATTGTGTTTATTATGGATACTTGCTGCCCAGTCTTCTTTCTCTAAGAAATAAATGGGAAAAATTAAAGCTCCAGTGTATGAGTTCCAATGGTGAATTACTTTTAAGAACATGTATGGATAGTTTAAATAGAAGGTTTTCCGACATACTTAATTTGACTTCAGAGTCTGCAATTATTTCTGCAGTTGTTCATCCCAAATTTAAGTTGCGATGGTTTAATGTTTTAAAAACCCCAAAATATTCTCTGGACGCTATAAAGAAGTTGGTAATCGGAGCCGCGGAACAACTATATATTGACGATGACGATAATGGCAGCGAAAGTGCAGGTTCTAGCGATACAACACCTGATGACTTCTTTGATTTTAATGAACCCGAACCCGAAACATCTAAACACGTTATGTTTACGAATACCTCTCAACCTGCCACTGAAAAGGAAGCGGTGAAAACATCAAAAATTGAGCTACAGCTATACAAATATCTTGATGACAAAAGAAGCGGAATAAATAGCTTGAACGATTACCCAATAATAAAAAAAATATTTTTGAGGTATAATACTTGTTTACCTTCGTCTGCACCAGTGGAACGATTATTTTCTTTTGCGTCAATAGTGAATAGTCCACGTCGAAACGCTCTCAGCGATTCGAGTTTCGAAAAATTGGTGATAATGAAGGCCAATAAAGTAACGCAATAAAATAACAGCTGGTATTTTTAGGATTCCTTTTTGTTTTGTTTTTCAAGTTATTTTACAATATTAAAAACACTTTAGTAGAATATTTTGTTTATTTTAGGATTCTCTTTTTTGTTTTGTTTTTCAAGTTATTCCTTAATATTAAAAACACTTTTTGTAGAAAATTTAGTTTATTTTGCTTTTGCATAAGCATAACCCAAACATAAATTTTTGCCAAATGTACTCTAAAATAAGTACCCGAAAAGTTCGGGTACTTGTACTCCGGGTACTGTACTCTGAGTACTTTTTAGCAGGTAAAGTACTCGGTACTTTGTACTCTTTCCTTAATTATGACATGTACCCGGTACCCGGTACTCGAGTACATTTTCTCAGTACCCAGCACAGCTCTGGTTGTGCTCATAAATTAAATTTAATTTTATCCCAATCTATAAATCATATGAAAAAATGTAAAGTGTTTTTTGCTACCCTAAGTGGAATGGCTGCTTTTTTTCCAAATCTACGAAGCGCACACAAGCCTTAGACTCAATTGTTAAAAAACGTTTACCCAAAGTAGCTGCAACGCGATGGAACTACAACGGCAGGCTTGTGTTAACTATATTTAAACACCGTGAATCGTTAATTGAACTTTTTGAAAATATTATGGAAAATAGCAAAAATTGGGACGCAGAAACAATAAATAGTTCTAGAGGATTTTTGGATGGTTTGAAAAGAGACTTTAATTTTAATTTTTGACTTAATATATTTTCGGAAATATTTCCGTTCTCAGATAATGTATTTAACATATTGCAATGTAAAACAAATGACATTGGTTTTTGCCTGAAAAAAAATTAGTGAATTTAAATCCATTATAATTCAAAAAAGGAATGAATTTGATAAGTTCTGGGAAAAAACAATTGGATTAGGAGAAGTGGAGCCACGAAGAAAGCGTCTGCGCACTGATAATGTGGGAGACCTTCAAACTTCTTATCGCCGCCTTTTCTACGAAATCATAGATCAAATTCAGCAGCAAATTAACTGCAGATTTGATCATCTCAGTGACATGAAATTTCTTGAATTGTGTAATTTTGGAGGATTTAAAGGGATACCTTTCCCAGAAGATTCATTCAAATCATTATTCCACCACTATGGACATTATTTTGACAAAGCCTTATTACGATCAGAACTTACAGTCATTTATGAAACCGCTGTTATTGACACAAAAACTAACGCGAGTGAACTTTTAACTTTCTTAAAACAATCAAAATTGGAAAATGCATATTCTGAAGTGTTCAAATTATGTGAATTATATTAACAATTCCTGCTACTAGTGCATCTGTAGAATGAAATTTTTCTACATTGGAACGTATCAAGAGTTTTGTTAGGAATTCAACAGGACAGGAAGGACTTTCTCAAATTTCAATTTTGTCAGTTGAAAATAACCTCGTCCAGGAAATGTCCCAGAATCCACAGTTTTATGACGACATTATTGACGAATTTGCCAAAAACGACAGAAGAAGTTACACTACAAATAGGTAAGTTTCTGAGAATTGCTTCCCTTATTTAAAATGTCACCGCACGCCGCTGAGTATGCAGCCTTGAGACGTGGGGCTGCACGGTCCCTCTAAAAGTTGATGTAACATGTCGTTCAACAATTTTATAGGTACCAGCAATGGAACTACTATTAAAATATATAATATACCTCGATTGACAGCTAATTCATATTTGGTTACATTTACTCCCAAAAAGATAATCAGCGTTTTTGAAAAAAACGGGAATGTGGCCAATTAACCGCCTAAAATAAAATAGGGCAGATATCTCAGCATTATCAGTTTCATTGCTACAAGAAATAAATAGCAATGATCACCAAGAAGCCAGAGAAGAAGCACAAGCACAACCTTCGACAGGCAGTAAAAGCTATTTCGATATGTTCAAGCTCAGTCTGAAGTTTATGCGATGGTATCAAATATAATAGACGAAATTTTGTCGAAAGTTTATAATTCTGCGAAAGTTTATATAACAGATCAGACCACTCACTCTTGTCCCAACGATTACTCGAAAACTAAATAAAGGATCAAAATTAACTGTTTACACCACAACTCCCGAGAAAGAAATGATTAAAAGATTGAAAATGAAAGAAAATAAAAAAGTAACGTTGGCGGTGTAAAAAGAAAAGTCTTCTGTTTGAAAGCGAACAAGACAATTGCGAATTCTAAGAAAGCAAAACAAAAAATTTCGGGACGCAGCAAGTGCGTTATAGTAGCGAATTTTCATAAGAATTGTACACTATAATTATACGGCGTATTAGTAAAGTTAACACTTTAAACTTACACAGACCTTGAAGTTCCTTTTTAGAGGTCCTAGTACGCGCACATTTAAAGAATTCTGTCGAAAGTGTTACCATCGATATGTCTCTATTATCAAAAATCTTGCGTTCTAACTCCTTTTGAGAAAAATGGCCAAAACTCAATTTTCTATGCAGCTCAAGAATTAAATTTTGCTATATCTATCCCCGGTGCCATGTAAGCATACTTCAATCAACGTTTTATTTGCGTGATACTTTAGATCGGCTTCATGCCCGAGATATTATATTCAAAGTATACGTAATTAATTACAGAATTAGTAGAATTATCATTGAAACACATCCCACGACTGTTTCGGTCTTATATGACGTCATATGTTTAAGTTTAAAGATAACATAAACTATTTTAGAATCATTTTTATAGAGACTTGGTTTGATTTTGTTTACACATCTAGTATATTATACGACAGCATAATATATCTATGCTGCGCTAAAACTGTATTTGAGGCCGTTCATAAAGCTACAAATATAATGTATTCTAATAATTGATTAAATCCCCAGTTAAATAACAATCAATTGGCAAACTTTTAATTTCATTAGACTCTGTCATTTTCCATAATTGCGGCCGATATTTCACGATTGTTGGTTAGGGTAGTATGTCTTATGCCTGGTATATATTTAGTTTGGTTACCGTCGATGTATGGTTTATACGTGTTGTATGAATCAATCTACGCGTGGCAGTTAACTACGCCGTCTGTCAGGCATTGGACTTTAACTTTAGGATTTTTAATTTTTAATTTGGAAAAAACCCTAAATATTGTGTACCAAATTACTTAAAATTCACAACATAGGTTTATTTGCACTAACTCTAGCCACATGTAGTCTCATTCCAGTTACTTACACAAATACAGCGTTTTCAAAAAGTTTTACCCGATTTTCCACTGGAAAAACTTGAGCATAAAGGCTGATTAACGAACTCGACCTCGGTTTTCGCCCAAACAAGATTTTGCCAAGTTTGATTGAAATCAGTTTAGTATGTTTTGAGTTATCGCTCGGATACATACATACATACATACACACACACACACAGATATATATATATATATATATATATATATATATATATATATATAGCTAAATTTTGGTAGGAAATTGACCTATAATGATATAAACCTGCGAACCAAATTTAGCTGCCCTTACTTCGTTATTTCCAAAGATTTTTTTTCTAAAGAAAACACAAAATTTTTCGGGAAAACCTGGGCCGATTTTCTTGGCTAACGAACTTACTTATCCAAGCCACTTGAGTTATTGCTCGGATATATATATATATATATATATATATATATATATATATATATATATATATATATATAAATTTTAACGGACCTTACTTTTGGGTTCTAGGGACCCAAATTTGCGCTCATCTGAAGAAAATTTTCCGAAAGATTTTCACCGTTACCTCTTTATTAGCGAATTTTTCTTATTGAAATTTCGCTAAAAGAAACTAAAAACCTATTTTAACTCTAAGAATACACAGGTGCTCTTAAGCTGTCCATTTCATGTGCCATATATATATATATATATATATATATATATATATATATATATATATATATATATATATATATATATATATATATATAAGGCGATTAACTTACCAAAGATTTTGTGTTATAATAGCAACTGTGTATACACCCATCAATACTTGTTAATATTAGTGTATATTTAGTATTAGGGTTTAGTTACTCCTTAGGAAAATAAGACTTTTATAATAATTATATTACTATAATGAAAACTTTATACTTCAAAGTGAGACTTAGCTTTGCTAGGTTCTCCGAACTGGCCCACACTTAGCATTAAGATACTTGTGAACAGTTCAGTCCTAGTTTTTTTTTAAATATAAGCACAAAATATATTACCATCCCCTTTATAAAACAAATATATCTTGAAAGGAATATATATATATATATATATATATATATATATATATATATATATATATATATATATATATATATATATATATATATATATATATATATATAAAGGGATGGTATGACGGGAAGCACAATTTAAGTGTCCAATTCGCATGAGCAGTGCAGCCAAGCTTTTCCTGTCGTTAGACGCTCGTTTGTGACAAACACATGACGTCACAACCTAGTGAAAATTGAAAATATGCCTTTTAGAGAGCACCTAGTAACATAGAGAAATAATTAAACGTCTCAGAGATGTTGCGTGTCAAGTATCAAGTATCTCAAGTATGTCAATCTTTCAAAAATTGTAAACAGTAAGAGGTTAATACAAAATACGTTTCGTTTTACTATTTTATATCTAAAATATAAATAAATTATAAAGTGTTTCTTCATATGTTTTAAAAGTATTATCGGTGTTAGTATTTTCACAATAAAGGTTTCTCTATCATCAATTTAGCTGGAAGAAAAGTAATGTAAGGGTTATAAACATACTGCCGGCAAAATGAAAGACCTGCCTGGACTAATTTGTTCCAGGCGAGAATATTACATTATTCCGTCTTTTGAAGATCTAAAGCATTTTATTAACGATGATGGTACCTGCATTGTTAAAGGTTTTACAATTGGACGTGTCGGTTATGGAAACATGTATTTTCCTAATTCCATGGACGTTTCAAATATCAACATTGACGAATTAATTGTAATTCGAAATGGCGAAGTTGCTTTTTATCCCCAAGATAACCTGAAAACGTTAATAAAGCAAGGGGTGCAAATAACACTGGATCATGTTTACCCCATGAGCGATGATTTCAAACAATTAACCGACATTAATGACATTTTAGAAGCTGACTTTGTGAATAAACTTAAATTAATTTCTGTAAAACAAAAGGCTAATTTCATAGAGTATCGACCCAAGACTGGATCTTGGGTATTCAGGATAGTTGATTTTGGTACTTATCGTTACTCTGGTGGTGATGAATTGTTTATGTCTCTGAAAGACAATAATATGAAGAAGCCATCCAACTGGTATGGGATCGGAGAAGCCGAAGGGTTTAAAAGTAAGAGAATGAAATTCCAAAGTTATCACTATGATACACCATCAAGAAATCAACAGGAAATAGCTAGTGGTGTTGGAAATATCATAGATGTTACCACTGTGCTTGATTTGTCCTCCAAAGTTTTTCATGAACAATTCTTACCTGAAAGAGATTTAGAAATGATGAGGCATACGTTCTTTGGGTCATCAGAAAACCTGTCATCTTCAGGTAGTAATAAATCTGCTAAAACTTGTGACTGTTTTGATCAGTTTATGGATATTGATGAACCAGTATTGAGTGGTCAAAATGTAACATCAATGACTGGGACACTAGATTTGCGGATGTCTTTGAATTCTCGCCCCAAAGTTTTCGTACTACAAAACGTTAGGGGTATGTTGTTATTACAAATACTACACTCTTAGTGATGTTGACTTAATTTACTTTACAGGAACTGTACCTCCAGAAGCTTCAATGTTAAGAGGACTCAAATGTTGTTCTGATTTAAGTCTCTTTAAAAGAAAATCTTTTAAATGTGGTTGGACAAAAGGTTTTAGACATTATACCATGGGAGAAGAAACCTACACTGGCAGACATTGTCTTAGTGTGTTGCATTTTAATGATATTGAATTTGGTGGAACTATTGATGAAGAAAAAATCAGATTTTTAGCTGATGCATTAGATCTAGTCCACACTGAAGCTAAATGTACACTCGATGAAAATGGAGTTCCTACTTATACAGTTTTTGACGGAATTTCATATTTATTCAAGCAGACTGAATTCTTTACAAAAATGGCGGATAAAACCACTTTGAATGACCACGAGAAGTACATCTCAAGCATTTGGGAACTATGTAAGAGTTTATGGGCCCCACTCAAAGATGAAAATGATTTAAGAAAATGTTACCTTAGTGATTGGTGAGTATGTTTTGTACAAGTTAATTGGAGTATTTTGTTGCTTTGTCAAGTGTCTCTATGAAAAGTCTGGACGCAGCAAGTGCATTATGGTAGTGAATTTTCATTAAAATGTTTTAAATAGCAAATAAGTGTTTTTTAAAGAAAGCAGGCATCAAATTTGGTTGCCAGTATGACCTATATAGTAGAAACAATTTACCATATATCATCAAAATAACTTTATGTATGAAGATGTACAAAAATGTTTCGAAAAGAAACTTAAAACGTTCCCAAAAAAACTAGTTTCCTGGCCAACGAACCTTATAGGTTAATAGTAAATTGAGTTATTCAAATTTGAAGCATTTAATAAAAAATTGCTACCATAACGCACTTGCTGCGTCCCGAATTTCTTTCTTACAAACAAGCATTATAATTATGTGGTCGAAATTCGATACATTAAAGGTCAGCTCGGAACTTGCAAGGACCGGCGAATCAGACTATCTGATTAAAACAAAGCATTGTTTAATCTATTTGAACTGAGCAGATTTTAATAAAAATTTGCTACCATAACGCACCTTCTGCGTGCTGAATTTCTTTTCTTACAAACATGCATTATAATTACATGGTCGAACTAACAATCTGTATCTAATTAGGACATGCTTGGTTCTCGGGTTAAACCGAGTCCAGAATTTATGGAAACTCGACGTTTCGACTCCTGTTTTTGGAGCCATTTTCAAGAGGTAAAGGAAATATGTCACCGACAAAATCAGCCGAAGTTTCAGAACCCATAATATCAAAACCGTATTCACAACAGTCCAAAAACTGTCAAATCGTATAAAAACTCCCAAGGATATGATTCCAAACGAATCCCATGGAGTTTACGAAATTCCTTGTTCCGACTGTTCCCGAACTTACGTAGGACAAACAGACACATATACAATAGAATATATGAACACACCCTCGCAGTTAGAAAACCCGACCCCTCATCGGCGCTGGCCATGCATTATATTCATACAGGGCACAAAATAGACTTCGATAATGCCAAAACAATAGCACCGGTTTACAATTTCAAAACGAGAATTATCCGCGGAGCAATCGAGATTGAAAAACGTCCCGATTGTTTAAGTAAGCGAGATGATGGTCTTCGCCTTCCGACCACTTGGAAACCTATTGTATCTTCTTTACAGGCACACAAGAGGGAAGTGAATTCCGCAGACAATATAATTGCATCATTATCTGCCTCAACAAATGCCGGTGACCCTCTTAATCCTCCTCTAAATACCGGGACCAAAGCCCCCCACTTAATTCACGGTGACCCCACTACTTTCACTGATGACGAAACAGGTAGATGGAACGACATATATAAGACAAGACTTGCAACGAACTGCCAGATCTCTCTGAGGCCTAGGGTTGAACACACTGAGACCTCACAGACGATCTCCGGCGAGATTTGGGGAGTAGGCAGATTAAGGCCCCGTAATCGAGCTACAACAACCCAACCTACCTTTATCCACTGCTCTAAGGAGTAGGCAGACTGAGGCCTTAGAGTGTCCTCACATATATCCTTTACCCACCTTTGTCCACCACTCTAAGGAGTAGGCAGATTGAGGCCTTAGAGTTTCCTCACATATATCGTTTACCCACCTTTGTCCACCACTCTAAGGAGTAGGCAGATTGAGGCTTTAGAGTGTTCTTATATATTTTCTTTACCCACCTTTGTCCATCACTCTAAGGAGAAGGCAGATTGAGGCCTTAGAGTGTCCTTACATATTTCCTTTACCTCTTAAAAACGTCGAGTTTCCATAAATTCTGGACGCGGTTCAACCCGAGAACCAAGCATGTCTCACATTAAAGACTGCGGAAATCTTTCTGACTATATATATATATATATATATATATATATATATATATATATATATATATATATATATATATATATATATATACATATATATATATATATATATATATATATATATATATATATATATATATATATATATATATATATATATATATATATATATATATATATATATACAGGTACATTCTAGATGGAAACACCCCTGTAACTTTTGTATTTATAATTCGATTTTGATGAAGAAAAGGTCAAAAGATACAAGATTGTGTGTGTGTTTGGTTTACTAGCTGTGGCTTTGATCAGCACATTATGACCCGCCTCAAGATTAGAAACTATAAATGCTGTAAAAATTGCTCTTTATGTTACCTGACTAAGGTCTACTTATGCAGTTTTTCTATGTCAAAAAATGGGGAAAACACACATCCTTCAAAATGGATATGTACCAAATTTTATCAAAAAAGAATAATTATTAACCATTTCAGGGAGGTTTTTGGTGTGCACTTATAATATTGAAACACCCCTGTAACTTTTCTATTTATAATGCGATTTTTTAACGAGATCTCAAAACTTAGAAAATTAAGAAGTCTATGGATCATGTGAAAATTGTTTCCTATGCCATTCGATCACGGCCTACTAAAACTATTTCATATGTCACAGCATTTATAAACTTGTTTCTTCAACATTTGAGATGTTGTTTTTGACTTCCATAGTTCATCATAATAGTTATTTATCGATGAAATTTGGTAGGCAACAGTTTTGAAGAATGGCATATGTATTTTTTCCCAAAACCAACCCTAAAATGTTTGATATAATTTTTGTCATATGAAAATAGTTTCAGTAGGCTGTGATCGAATGGCATAGGAAATAATTTTCACACGATCAAGAGACTTCTTCATTTTCTATCTTTTGATATCCCGTTAAAAAAATCGCGTTATAAATACAAAAGTTACAGGGTGTTTCAATATTAAAAACGTCAGACAAAAAACCTCTCTGAAATGGTTAATAATTCTTATTTTTATAATGAAATTTGGTATACATCTATTTTGAACGATGCCGAATGCAGTGGGGTACTTATTTTCTTTCCAAAAACGGCCTTAACCCCTTTCCCAATTTTTTGACATAGAAAAACGGCATTAGTAGGCCATGGTCAGGTGACATACAGAACAACTTTCACAGCATTTATGGAGTTTTTCCTCTTATATCTTTTGATCTTTTGTTCATAATTATAATTTCCAAAATCAAGTGTGTCTTGGAAATTTGCAAAGAACTAATTTTTGGACTAGTAAAGTGCATTTTCTCTAGGAGATATGACAAAATTTTATGAAGAAAAGATGAACCGAACGAAAAATTGAGTAGGAATACAAAATGTTTAAATCTTAGGCCTACTTTGATATTTTGAAAATCTGAAAACAAATAGTATGCTGGGAAGAAGGATGTCGTTGAAAGATTATGTTTTGACAGTTGTCAAAAATAGCTAATTGTAATTGTTGTCGCAGCTGTGCTCTAAAACTGATCCAAACTGAACTGTGAAATATGGAAGGGATCTACCTAATTCAGTGTTATGAAACTGGTGAATTCTCTGATCCAGATCTTATCAGACTGTTTCATTCTCATTTCTTTAATTATCTAAATGTCTAATAGAGGGATAAAAAGAAGGCGATCGTGTTCGATTTACTATTTTCAACAGCTTTTGTTAACGAATTTTTTAAATACCTTTAGTAAGGAGGGTGTGTGGAATGAAAGTTATGCGAAATATCAAAGTAGGCTTAGGATTTTAAAATTTTGCATTCCTAATCAGTTTTTCTTTCCAATCATCATTTCTTAATAAGATTTTCATATCTCCTAGATAAAAGGCACTTTACAAGTGTAAAAATTATTTTTTTGTGAATTTCCAAGACATATACTTGAATTCTGGAAAATAAAATTATGAAACAAATTATTTTCTATTCAAGCAGGGGTGATTCCCAGAAAATGAAGTTTCAACTCAAAAAATTACAGTCTTTTTCACCTATTTATGCGTCGATCCGAGGACACAATGTATATATATATATATATATATATATATATATATATATATATATATATATATATATATATATATATATATATATATATATATATATATATATATATATATATATATATATATATATATATATATATATATATATATATATAAGTATATATTTTTAATCAAAAATGGAGTTATTTTCACACCACCACAGAAGTAGTGTTTCAAAAGTGATTGTGAATAAACCTGTGTGTTGTTTATACATTTTAGTGAATTTTCATTAAGAAAATTCACTAATAGAGAGGTATCAATGGTGAGACTTTCGGGAAATTTCTCCAAATGAGCGCGAATTAGGGCCTCTGGAACCCATTTCTATGGTCAGCTAAAATGTTTATATGTATATATATATATATATATATATATATATATATATATATATATATATATATATATATATATATATATATATATATATATATATATATATATATATGTATATATATATATATATATATATATATATATATATATATATATATATATATATATATATATGTATGTATATATATATATATATATATATATATATATATATATATATATATATATGTGTGTATATATATATATATATATATATATATATATATATATATAACCAAACGATAACTCAAAAAATACTTCACTGATTTGGAGCATATTTGGGAATTATCCTTCTTTTGTTTATGGCTTGGATGAGTTCGTTTATCAGATCTTAACGCCCAATTTTTCTTAATAAAAAATTAAAAAATATTTTTTAAAACGCAATTTGTTTCAAATTCTTTAAGTGATTGAAACGAAAATTTGCAAGTTAAAAGAACATAGACATACATGGTTCTGTACCAATTTTCAAGTGTTTTGCTCAAAGAAGAATAAAGTTATTCGAAATTAATAACAAAATAATCCTCGACATCACTTCAAAGTCTGTAATGCAAAATCTACAATGTTGGACAAAGACAGATGATATCACCTGTACTGATATGCTATTTAAATAAATGGTCGATAAAAATCTAAACAATGGAAGTTACAAGTATTATTGCAACATGTCAGAATGTAGACTGGGGCGCCATCTCAGTGCAGAACCAGGTAGTATGTTGTCACAACAGCTCTAGTTAACACAAAATGTTATAGATGGAGACATGTGTACAATCAATCAACAATTTTGTAGATTGTTAGACCTAGTCCATTTCTTTTATGATACTGGGACAATGTTTGCTTTCAAAAGCGCTAAATTTGAGCATACGACAGTGTTCTTTGCAAGTATCAAAATAGATAGATAAGTTACTAGATCCATCATTTTTATTATCGATGATTTCGCTGGTTAGTTTTTTTAGTGAGTTTAGTAAATAGGACTTTAAAGCATATTACTGTATTTCTCATATTGTACGTTTCAAACAGGTACAGTCTCGCTTAAAATTAGATATACCTATATGTGCTAAGCGTCCAAGCCTATCGAGGTTAATTTAAAAGGTGCTTCCTTTCGGCGTTGACCGGATTTCAGTGTAGTCTTGGACAAAAGCTGGATTCATACACTCTCGAATTGCGAAATAGCCGCGTAACGTATGCATTTTTATTAGATTTTATAAATTTATTTTACTAATTTTTGTGCGCACACAGACACGATCTAAATGTCTTCTCTACTTTCAAGTTTGTGTAGCCCCAATGTTAATTAAGGGCCCCCCTTTATTATACGTACTTATCTTGTACTTATATATGTAATATAAAAATAAAAAAGGAGTGGAACAGCAAGTGAATTTATTTACTTTAGTGCTGTATTCGATACTATCTGAAAAATACATTATAGGCGGCAATGTGGAATGTAATTTCGGTAAATTTACAGTTTACTGCAAGGAGGGTTTTTAGTTGTTTTTTCATAAACATGCTGAGAACCCCCCTTGGATGCACAAGCCACAAGGCAAATTTGGTGCAAACAACCCCTAAGAAACTTAAGCGACCAAGAATGAATAGGGTTGCTGGGCGGGGAGGAAATCTGAGCGGAAAATGCTAGAAAAAAAAATGTTGTCAGACTTTGAAAAGATGCATTTTTCACATTTTGCAGCAATACTTCCTTTAAACCCTGTATGCCCCGAACAACACCCATATTCACCCAGGTCCAGTAACTTTCTTGGGGGTTGCTCCCAAGACATTTTTCTAGTGCTTTATGCTTTGAAGGTAGTTTTATGCATGGACAAGGGAAAGGAGAACCCCCGTGTTTTTGGGTGACGGGGCAGAAACCCTCTTCATCCTGGGGGTTCTTCTTCCCCTTCTGCATGCATACAATCACCCTCAATGCACGAAACACAGGAATCTTTTTATGTTCCGCTTTCTAGTGTATTTTTTGTCGAATATATTTCCTGTTTATCAACTGTTTTGTTTGATTTTTGTATCCAAATGGCTGTATAAATATTTAAGTTAGAGGTCATGTTTTCACTTGCCCTTCTCTACCTTATTTTTTTGCCGTTCATAATTAAATAAAGTAACGTTTTCTAACTTTTAATATAAGGCTAAACCACTATGATATAGCATTCTTATGAAAATTCACTACAATAACGCACTTGCTGTGTCCCAAACATTTTTATTAGTTCCGTTGAGCTATATGTTAATTTATTGTTGTTTTTAGGTTTAAAAAAGCAGTTGATAAGCTTACAACGGAACCATGGAAGCTTAGATATCCAAGGGCATTATCGTATACAAAAATAACAGAAGCGACTCTGGATCTTCTTTCAATGAATAAAACATTCGAAGCTGCTCAACTCCTGATGCTGAACGATTGTCCACAACTTAGCGTGTTAGTAGCACAACTAAGTTCCACAGAAACTTTCACAAGCTTACTGCAAGAACAGATTCTGTATTGGTATCATACAATCACAGAAGAATTTTTAACACCGGAAATGAAAAAACTTTACTCGCTTTTATCTGGTACTGCTTTTTTCCAGGATATTAACATTTGCGAGGGATTAGACTGGAAGCGTGCTTTTGGTATGCATTTGTGGTACACTACTCCAGCACATGCTCCCATTCATGAGGCTCTCAAAGCATACCAGATGGCTTTTGAATCTGATGAAGCTTACACCGCAAAGCCTTATCCTCCTTATGCTGTTGATAGTGACAGTCCCAAAGCTTATGATATCTTGTATCATATTTTGAGACTGTATTGTGAAAATGTTTATTTGTTGAACCACGTTCTAGACCCTGCGACTCACTGTAACAATCCGTTAGATTACAGTATGAGTTGGATGTTGCTGCAGCTATTCCGTTCATTACGAGTTGGCATAATCAACGAATCAAGTGAAACTGCAATTACAATTAGTTTTGCTAATCAATTGGAGAACATGGATCAATGGGAACTTGCTGTATTTGTACTTCTATTTATTAAAGATGCTTCTATTAAAAGAAAACATGTTATTGAAGTATTAGAAAGAAATCTGTCTTCTGAGGCTACCAAAGAAGTACATGATTCTGTAACTCTACTTATAAAAAAGTTTAGGGTGCCCCAGAAATGGATATATGAGGTCATGGCATGGAAGTCGCAATATTTCAAACAATACTGGAATTGTTATTTATATTTTGCATACGCAGGTGATTTCTACATGTCGAATGATATTTTCGTTACACATTTGTTGCCAGATCTTGTGATAAATCAGCAATATAGTGAGCTAGAGTTTGCTGTAAAACCGTTGCAGAAATACCAAAAGAATATCACTTCTTGGGGCAAAGAAATCGGTCTTGTTTTAGATTTTCTAGAGCTAATTGAAAGTTTTAAAGATCAGAGAAGTCACCAGGAAGCGTCAGAACGTTCGTTTTGTATTTTGCATGAATTCACTAGACGATTGCCCCAATTTCCAGTGAAAACTACTAGTCAAAAAGCATGTATAGCGGAAATCTCGCGAAAATGTGCGTTTTTGTTGAGATTTTTGGTTCAGAATGCTGAAGATTCATCGTTTAAATATAATTTTAGATTTGTGATGCCAAATTTTGTTATGCCGCCGGATTATGTATTTGTTGAATGTTTATATTATTTGCAGAAGTTTTTAGATTAGTGTTTTTTTTTGTTTCTCTTAACTCTACTTTATGTAAAATGTATTTATATCTTTAAATTTAAGGACAGTATTATTTATTTTATAAAGTTTGATATGACATGTTTTGAAATCTTAAATAAATACCGGTTTGTTTGCAATATATGGCTTTAAATTTTTTTGATTCTCATGTTGCTAATTAGACTAGAAAAGGAAGACATTGGTAAACACTGAGAAGCCTATCTGGCAGAATAATATCACGAAGAGGAAATTGATTGTGAAGAAGAGAGGGAAGATAAACTCATATAATCTGGGCCTGCCAATTTTGCAAAAATAATTTGAGGAAGCTCTTTGTTTAAGAAACTAGGAGATATGTGGGTAAAGCTGGGGAGATTTGTATTTAAAACCTGAACATGCTTTTTTTCAATTTTTCAACAACACACCATGCAGGCTTACAGCCTAAATACTATCGTACCGTGGGTGTCGACAAGGACACTTGTTAATTTTGGACTTGGAAGGTTTGGAGGTTCGAAGGAGATGGAAAAACATGTGCCGGCATGGAATTCCACAACTTGGAAGTCCTCGGGACAAAAGAGCGGGCATAACAAGATGTTCTATGTCTGGTGACCTGGACAGTAAAAGGGTGCATTCGCTCTGTTCCCCTGGTAGATCTGTTGGGGGCAGCAGGTGGAGGAACTATGGAAGAAAGCTCCTCTGAGCAGTGCTATAAAAGAGAGAGAGAGAGAGGTCACCAACGACACGTCAGTGGGCAAGGGATGGCAGCCTTTGGGTGAGGGTAGGGTCACCGATGAGACGTATAGCTCTCTTTTGAATGGAGTCCAGGATAGCGAGTGTAGAAGCGGCAGCGGCACCCCAGATGTTGGAGCAGTATTCGAGGTTTGGCCTTATTTGTGAAGTATATAAGGTATAGAGATTAGCTGGTGAAAAGTATTTGCAAGCCCGGAATAGGAAACCTAATTTCTTTGCAGCCGCTTCTGCAATTGATGTGACATGTTGGTGCCAATTGAGATTTCGATCCACAGAAATGCCAATAAGTGAAAAGGAATTATTACTTTGAATAACTTGGTTGTTCATTGTGATGGGTCAAGGGCTGGTGTATCCCTTATGAGATAGAAAGCAAGACTGAGATTTGGTGGAGTTGAATTGTACAAGATTTCTACTTCCCCAGTCTAATATTTTTTTGAGATCCACAGAAACAGAACCCTCCATGAGTCTGCGATCCTAATCTAATTGGGCTAAAGAGACTGGTTTAGAATATTGTATATTTGAGCGGAGGGTGCTGTCGTCCGTGCAACTGAACTGGTTTTGATGTGCTAGAGAGATCATTGATGTAGAGAAGAAACAAAGTAGGGGCTAAAGCCGAACCTTGAGGGACTCCTGCATTAATTGGATACAGTTTAGAGGAATGGCCATCCACGACAACAGAAATGCTCCGGTTGGAGAGGAAATTTGCTGTCCAGGTACAGAGTTTTGGTGATAGGCCATAGGCCGGAAGTTTATTAAGCAGCGCTGCGTGCTAGACCTGGTTGAATGCTTTGGATATGTCTGGAGCGACAATTTGGGATTCACCGTCTGGTTCCATAAACTTGTTCCAAGAATGGGTGACAAACGAAAGGAGGTCGGCAGTTGATCTGCGCTGACAATCCATACAGCTTGTCGTGGATTAGACTGTGTTTTTCAAGAAATTTTAGTAATTTGGTGTTTATATACTTTTCCATCACTTTAGAGACGACTGAAAGGAGAGAAATAGGCCTGTAGTTGCTAGGAAGTGCTTTGGATCCTTTCTTGGGGACGGGTTGTACTCTAGCAGTTTTCCAGTTACTAGGGAATATGCCTCTATTGTAAGATGTCTGAAAGAGCCGAGTCAGGACAGGAGCAAGTTCTGGTGCGCATTTTTGAGAACAACTGCTGGGAGACTTTCGTACCTTTTTAGTTTTGAAAATGATCTCCGTCATTTTATGTGCGACATTGGGGACTGTTGGTGGTTGAACATTTGGGGGTGGGTTGAGAGTAGAATTGCCGGCGAACAACGAAGCAAAAAGTTCAGCCTTGCCCAGGGCGGTAGAAACAATTTCATCCCCTGAAACAAAAGGTGAGAACATGCTCTTGCAGAAATTATTCCCAATAGATTTAGCAAGAGTCCAGAAGGGTTTGCTGCCGTTGGAGCTTGAAAGGACTTTGTTTTTGATGTGGTTATTAAACGAGTTTTTTGCCTCAGAAAGAATTCGGACATAGCGGTTTCTTGCTTCGTTAAATGCTTGACGGTTTTCTTGACTGGGATTGTGTAGAAGCCTTTTGTGAGCTTTGACCTTTTCAAGTCTGGCATTGTCACAGGATTTAACCAAGGCTTTTGAGTGGCTGAAGAGGTTTTCTGTGAAAAGTAATCCCGCATTTCGTCCCAGTGTGCGGAGTTGTACTGCCAAACGATACGTGGGTGTGATGACTGTGACCTCGGCTTGCATTGCGCAGGAAGCAGTGACCATGCCGTGGTCTGAGCGACCAAGGGAGGCGGTGACTGATGTCTTACAGGATTCAGGTTTTGCAGTGAGAAGGAGATCCAAGGGATTTGAGCTGTGTGTTGGGATGCGGGGAAAGTAACAAACATAACTTTAATCAGTGCTAGCAGTCATCGGAATAACAAGTAAAAGGCTGAGGTTGGACACTGTGGCTGGAAACGGAACAAAAAGCAGAATCACCCAAAAAAACAAAACAAATAACGAGTTTTGCACTAGATACATATTTCAACACCGGAAGTTGTCTTCATCAGTAGCTGTCTTTAAACTAACTGTATGGGCAAAATTATCCTATTTATAGACCTAAACTGTAGGCGAAAAATGATGTAATACTGATGATGCAATACCGGATGGTGCAATACCGGATGAGGCAATACCAGATGGTGAAATGCCGGATGAAGTTTTGTTAGAATGTTGTTTTGATTTGATCTTATTTTTGTTGAACAAACGATGAAAGCTGTGATTTTATCAATTAAAATTTCAATGCTTTAGAAACGTATAATGTAACGTAAAAAATTTTTTTTTACAATATTTCCTTTCCACATATTTCTCTTAATTTTGTTGATAGCATTTTATAGAAGCAGTTACCCTGATGAATTTTAATCTCTCGCTATGTTACAGCTTTTGAATTAAAAATCAAAACATAACAAGATTTCCTCTCCACTCATCTTTTCAAAGTCCTGCGAGAGACTGGGATATACTTTTTGATTGCATTTTATAAAAGGCAATCACCCTGATAAATTTTAATTTGTTACTATGTACAGCTTTTAAAATAGATATAGATATATAAAATATATAACAAGATTTCCTCTCTGGCCATCTCTCTTAAACCTTTCGAATGATAATGGTAATATTTTTGACATCGTTCCATAGGGGCAATAGAACTGATAAACTCTAACCTGTTACTATGCACAGTTTTTAACATAAAAATATTAATATTAAATGAGCTTCCCTCCTCCTCCTCCCATCTCTCCAACAGTCTGCGAGTGAGTGGGGGTATATTTTTGATACCATTTTAGGGAGGCAATAACTCTGCTAAGTTTTAATCTGTGACTATGTGCAGTTTTTCAAATAAAAATATATAACTATTTTCCACCCCTCCCATCTCGCTTACGCTTAAGAGATTAAGGGTGTAATTTTTGATAGCATTTTATAGGAGCAATAATCCTAATAAATTTTCATCTGTTACTGCAGTATACATCTTTTAAGATAAAAACTAAAATATATGACAAGATTTCCTCCCCTCCCGTCTCAAATAAGGCTTGTGAGTGATTACGGGTATATTTTTTGTTAGCATTTTATAGGGGCAACAACCCTGATCAATTTTAGTCTGTTACTAATTACACTTTCCAAAATAAAAACTCAAATATATAACAAGATTTCCTCCCTTCCCATCTCTCCGACGGTCTGCGAGTGATTAAAAGTATATATTTTTTGACAGCATATTGTAGAACCAATAAACTTAATAAATCTTAATGTTACTATGTACCGTTTTTAAGATAAAATGTCGGAGGTCTCAGTACCGGATGATGCAACACCGAATGACGTAACACCGGGTGACGTAATTCAAGGACTATTGTCCTGAGTGGATACGCCCAACCGGTTTTGTTGATGTTGAAAGCAACCATGGATTATTTCATGCTATTTCAAAAACTACTGAATTGAAGACCCATGTCCGAATTCATCAAATGTTGTGGATTCACTGCAAATTTCTAAACTATCCGAAGCATCTACTAACTTGCGATAATCTGTTCTATGCTTACTTTTAATAAATCAAGATTACTATCGCCTACATTATGTCCAGAGCCAATCATATGTTGAGCAAGGCTAGATTTTTCTGCTCTATTGAATCCGAAATAAGCTATGTGCTCTTTGAATCTTGTTATGGATGTCCGAGATTGCCTAATATAGATTTTCTGGCAATTATTACAAGATATTTGATAAATGTCCGATTTTTGTCGGAAATTAATAGTATCTTTTGGTTCACCCAATAGATTCTTCAAATTACCAACTCTATAAACAACTCTTAAGTCATTATCTTTAAATATTTTTTCTAACCCTTTTGTAAGAAAAGGATAGAAAGGAAGTACAGTGAACCTTTTGGGTGGCTCATCGAATTCAGGTTGCAATGTCGTAATGTTACGTATCGACATTTTCCACCCATGCTTAGAAACTAATCTATACACAATGTCTGGAGAGAAACCGTTACAAATTGCAATATCTATAATTTTGTTCATCTCCAAACTGTATCGCTTACTGGTCAAACAATAATAATAATAATAACATTTATTAATGGAATTTCCTTTTTACATAAACAGTATTAACATTTTCTCCAAACAAATATCCCAGAGAAATCCTGTACAGCTATTATAGTAAGGCTAGGCTACTCTAAAAAACATTGATGAGAACTGATCAGGTAAGGCTAACGTACTGTCAAAGGCAGGCCCTGCTCTAAGGAAGGGACGTGAGATCTTCGACCTGAATCTACTGAATTTATTATTGAAAAAGTTTAGGTCTGCGTTCACTTGATTGGCTGACCGAGCCATACGTGTGAGGGGACTATTCAATCCATAATTCCTGCTATGAAAATCTACAACAAATGTATCATTTTATCTTGTTGCAGTCGTTTTAATTTTTAAGCCGATCTGACTGAGCAAATATGGGGAATCAATTTCCCCAGAGATTATTTTAAAGAATAAGCAAAGGCCAGTTTGTATTCTTCGATTGGACAGTGTGGTTAAATTCAACCGCGACATAATATCATTGTAGTCATATTTATAATCTTTACAAAGAATCCCTAATCTATAAGCTGAGCATCTTAAAAATCTGTGCTGAACCTTTTTCAGCATCACAGAGTTAACTTCATAGAAGGGGCTCCAAATGACAGAACCATAATAAAAACGAAAACTAAGTGTGGCGGTGGTTCCGACCGCAGTGTTTCCGTCAACACTACTCTATGTTTCTGCATAAAGACTCTTGACAGCTAAACGTTGCGTTACGTTATGCGACAGCCAGCTGTCAAGAACTACCGCATATAAGATACACCACGCGATCTCTCTCTCTCCTCGCTACCAACCGCTACAGTGAACTGCTATGTACTCGTGTACCGTTGTAATTGTTATTATATCATAAAGTGTATTATAGTTAAATGTATCATATAGTTTATTCAGTTAGTGAAGTAATAAAGTTATATTAAATGTTTACGTATGGATTTAATATCAACAAGTGCAATTAACATCCATACTAAGTAACCTCCGAACAAGAAAGCTCAACCTCGAGATTTTGTGACCGAACGAATGATTTGAATCTGATTGTATGAAGCAATATGTAGAAGTTTCTTTCCTATAAATGTCAAATTCTAACCTATCTATAGGTTTGATGACAAGAGTGTCAAGGGAGGAAAATTGGTCGTTGTTCTCCATTTCGTAAGTGAATTTGATTGAAGGGAATCTACTGTTTTTCAGTGAACAATTCCATTGAATTCATTAATAGAATCAAAGATATTAAGTCGAAACCAATTGAACTGATCTCTTTTGATGTCAAGTCGTTGTTCCCCAGCATCCCTATCGACATAGCTCTTCAGTATTTTTGGGAAATGCTTCCTGATAACTAGCTATCGGACATGCAGGTGAAGGAATGTATTAAGTTAACGTCATTGTGCATGTCTGAGAGTTTTTTTTTGAGTCGACGGGAAGTTTTATCGGCAGACGGAGGGAACCACAATGGGAAACCTATTGCCTCCCTTCCTTGCCGAACTCTTCATGAGCCGATTTGAGAGTGATTTTGCTGGAGCCGTGGAGTATTTTCCGAGGGTATGGTTAAGATATGTCGACGATATTTTTGCCATATTTGACCTCAGTAAAGATAACATCAATAATTTTGTTAATAAGTTGAACAGTAGATTCCCTTCAATCAAGTTTACTTACAAAATGGAGACCAACGACCAATTACCCTTCCTTTACACTATTGTCATCAAAAATATAGATAGGTTAGAATTTGACATTTATAGGAAATAAATCGCTTCATACCATCAAATTCAAATCATTCTTTCAGTCACAAAATCTCGAGTTCGAGCTTTTTTGTTCAGAGGTTACTTATTACCTTTGAGCAGTAAGCGATACAATTCAGACATGAACAAAATTATATATATTACGATTTGTAACAGTCTCTCTCCAGACATTGTATATAAATTAGCTACTGAGTATAGGTGCAAAATGTCAATAAGTAACAATACGACATTGAATCTGAATCTGAGAGCCACCCAAAAAGTTCGCTGTATCATTTTCTTACAAAAGTGTTCGAAAAATATTTGAAGATAATGACGTGAGAGTTGTTTATAAAGTTGATAATTTGCAGAACCTATTCGGTGGATCAAAGGATACGATTGATTTGTGACAAAAATCGGGAATTTATCAAATATCTTGTAATAATTGCGAGAAAATCTATATTGGGCAAACTCGGAGATCAATAACAAGATTCAAGAGACACATAGCTCATTTCAGATTCAATAAACCAGAAAAATGTAGCTTTGCCCATATGTTAGGCAAAGCTACATTTTTCTGGGACATAAGGTACGTGATAGTAATCTTAAGCTATTGAAAGTAACCACGTATTATCCCAAGTCAGATGCTTTGGAAAGTTTAGAAACCCGCAAAGTGAATCCATAAAATTTGACAAATTCAGACATGGGTTCCGTCAATTCAACACTTTTTGAAAAGCACGAAATAATCCATGGTTGCTTTCAACATCGACACAATCGGTTGGGCGTATCCACTGACACAACAATAGTCCTTGAATTACATCACCTGGTGTTACGACATCCGGTGTCGCATCATCCGGTACTGAGGCATCTGATATTGCATCATCCGGTATTGCCTCATCCGGTATTGCATCATCCGGATTTTATCACTTTTAATGTATAATTTAGGTATATAAATAGAATAATTTTGCCCATACAGTTAATTTAGCGACAGCTATTGATGAAGACAACTTTGTTGCCGAAATACGTATCTAGTGCAAGACTCTTTGTTATTATTTTTGTGTTTTTTTTTTGGGTGATTCTGCTTTTTGTAATATGTCTATATACTCTCTGTAAAGTTAAATCTAATGATACATATGAATAAATAAATATAGTTGCTCTTGGCAATTGCTTAGCTTGTAAACATCAAGATTATAATCATTCTGCTCTTAAGACTTGTGGTATCATCAACTATTAAGAATAATAATAAAGAAAAATGCTCAAGAAAAATAGCACAGCGCATTCCTAAAAGACAACATCGCAACTACATTGTCATCGACCTTGCCTTTTAATTATAAATTATTTATAGATCATTTGCATCTAAAATTCAGTGCTGCTTAAATTGTTATTGGCATGTCCTGTTAAGGAAACTATTGTTCCTGAACTCCTTAAAGAACTTAGACAAGGAAGTACCCCTAGTTTAAACGAATAATCATCGGAACTTCAAAAACATTCTGGTGGTAAAATGAAAGAACTTTTTCAAGTGATTGCGAAATGATATATATATATCAGGAGAGTTGCCCGGTCAGCTAATAAATACTAAAAGTATTATTATTCCTAAAATGTTAGGTTCGGTTAGGTTTGTTTGTGAGTGGGCCATACCGATCCCTCCACCGCGACCATAAGGTCTATTGTGGCTCACGCCTAAAATGTTAAACATACGAAAATGCAGCCCCCGCGTGACAATCAGCGTGTATCTGACAAAGATTCATTTATTTATAGTAAACAATAGATTGTTTAATTTGGTTCAATTATGAATTAATTAAATTTTAATTTTTAAATCTAAATTCTGTTTCTTGTATGTTCCCCTTTGAGTCGTAAAGATAACAGATTAAATTGTAAGAATTCGCTATAATAACTACAATTTGGAGAACCCAATTCATCACAATACATAGTTTTTAGACCTGACGATCGTTTCTCCAGCAAAGTTTGCGTCATCAGAGGGATAAATAAACTAAACGAATAGACTGGAACTACTATTTATATGTCAGTTGCCCACAGTTGCGAACAGCGTCCTCTACGAAGGTATACAGACAGACCCCCACCATTGAGTCTTAATCCCTGCAATTAAAATTGCATACCTGCTTTCGTAATACTGTATGTCGTTATCAAATATTCCTTCTTGGAAGGACACACTGACTATTAAGATAACAAATCGAACAATAGACTACATAGAACCGGACCTACTCTATTCACGGAAACATTTTGCATATATAATTGTGTTGAACACTGCAAAAATATCGTCCACATAACGAAACCACACTACACTCTATGACGCTAATTTTGTTACTGAAATGATCGCCAGGTCTTTGAAAAGATGTGTACTCGTGATTTGCGTTCTCCAAGTGTACTTACCAGTGCTCATCACAGATTCCTCTTCACTCAGTATATAAAACTCAAATTGTATAACGCAAAGAAAATCGACATACAATTAAAATACATACAGTGTGTCCCAAACTGGATGCGAATATACATCGCATTCAGTTTGGGACAATAGTAATACTGCTATCTCCGTTATTATTAGAGATATGGAGAAGGTTAAATTAGCAGTGTTTTTAAGAATTTTATGCTCGTTTCAAATATGACTTGCGTTTTGCCCTGCCTCTTTGTTTTTGAGTTATTTGGAACAAAATTTGTCGATTTTTTTTCTTCAATATCTAAGTAGGCGTTGATCTGACATGTCTAAGACTTGCACATTATCAGGACACTTTTTACAGAGTAATCTTTTTTTGCTATTCTCAAGTTTGGATTATCATTTGTTTTTGAGCTACAGGTATCAACGTTTGTTTTTATTATGGCAACCATATTGGATTTTTTTTTGCTCATGTGATAGCCTGTGAAAAGAGCTTTCCAATAATGTACAACATGCTTGAGAAATCTTGTAATTGCACTGACAATTTTGAGAAAAACCGTTTTGAGGATAGTATACTATGAAATCCAATACCAGAAACAAATGACATAAAAAAAGTGTTCAAAAAGTAGTAGGCCATGGAATCTAATAATAGACTTCTACTTTTAACATAATTTTCCGTAATGATTGACGATAAAAAAATAGGAACTTTGAGCACACCAATAATTATTACAAATGATATTTTACATTACAACATTATCCTAAAAAATTGTTATAATTTAATTAAATAGGTAAACCTAGTAAATAACTAAATTTACTAACAGAATTCAATAAAAGGCGGACTAATGATTTACGAAGACGCCTTTGAAAATTGTTTGACTTTTAAACGAAAGTCAACTGAAAAACAACAGAAGAAAGGTTGCTATGGATATAACACTATCGCGACAATTAAGAATACTGCCATTCTTAATTATATGAACAATTTGAGGTGTATTTAACACGTTGCTTAAAATTTTGTACTAAATACTTTGCTTCCTGTATTTTAAATATTATTCAACAATATGTTCGGTAATGAAGAATATTTTGACATGTTGGAATGTTATATTCTTTCTAACCAAAATACTGAGGCAGCTGCAAATTCATCTCAAAGCAACTACCCAAAATGACGACAATCAAACACCAATATATTTCGCAAGATAGTGACCAGTCTATTGAACGACGGTAGCTTCCACGCAAAGTAACTACCAATGCCTAGAAATGAAGAAAGAACTAATGCCGTCTTATAGGTTTCAAACGAAGACCCTCCGCAATCTGTTCAGTTTTATGGTGAACAAAATGACGTTCCAAAGAGTACGGTACACCGTGTATTAAAAGAAAGTCATTACCATCCATACAAACCTACAATCGTACAAGGCTTAAATGTTGACGATTACCCTAAGCGACTTCAATTCTGCAGATGGTATCAAGGACAATGTCAGAAAGATGAAAATTTTCAATTGAAAATAATATGGACTGATGAATCCAGATTTATAAATTGTGGTGTGTATAATCGCCATAATAGGCATTATTGGGCAAATGAAAATCCCCATCTAAAGGAAGAAAGACGATTGCAAGACAGATTTGGTAATAATGTTTGGTGCGGATTATTAGCTAAAAAACTGTTATTTTTATTTGTAGATTAGACAGTTAATTAAAAAAAAAATTCAGGTAACTTTATTGTTGGTCCGTTCTTTTTTGAAAATCATTTAACTGGGGAAAGGTATCTTAATCTACTGATAAATGATATCTTACCAACAATTAGAAGAGTTCATGATAATTTAGATGAGATTTGGTACCAACAAGACGGTTGTCCAGCTCACAATGCTAGGATCGTCAAAGAATTTTTGTACCAAAATTTAAATAATCGTGTCATTTGTAACAATGGGCCCGTTCATTGGTGTCCTCGAAGTCTTGATATAACACCCATGGATTTTTATTTTTGAGGTACCTCTGAAGAATGATGTGTATAAATTCAATCCACCACAAAATATCAATGAATTACAAAACAGAATCACGGAAGCTATAAATCATATTAACTAAAAGACCTTCACCAGAGTTTGCAGGGATGTTTCAAAAAGGTGTACAAAGTGCATTGAACAAAACGGTGGCCATATTGAACAATTTTCAATTTAGTGTAATTTTAAGTTTATATTTTATTATTTGTTGAGTTCCGTTTCTAATTGTGTTGTTTTGTGAAGTTTAAGTTTATATTTGTTATTGCCGGGTTTCGTTATTAAACTGTTTCACATAATATTACCTAGCACTATTACCTAATTAAGTATTGTAAATTAAATCACAATATTTTTTTATCGTGAATCATTACCGAAAATTATGTTAAAAGTAGAAGTCTATTGTTAGTTCCACAGTCTACTGCTTTTTGAACACTTTTTTTGTCATTTGTTTTCTGGTATTGGATTTCATAGCCTACTATCCGCAAAACGGTTTTTCTCAAAATTGTCAGTGCAATTACAAAAATCCAATATGGATGCCATAATAAAAACAAACGTTGATACCTGTAGCTCAAAAACAAACGACAATCCAAAGTTGAGAATAGCACAAAAAGATTACTCTGTAAAAAGTGCCCGATAATGTGCAAGTCTTAGACATGTCAGATCAATGCCTACTTAGATATTGAAGAAAAAATAAATTGACAAATTTTGTTTTTTTTCAAAATAACTCGAAAAGGAACAGGGCAAACTACAAGTCATATTTGGAACGAGCATGAAATTCTACAAAACATTGCTAAATTAACCGTTTCCCTATCTCTAATAATAACGGAGAGAGCAATACATTCCCATCCAGTTTGGGACACACTGTATACAGTGTGTTTCGCATGAGAACCGACACAGAACAGAAGCATGTAGGAGAAGCTAAAATATGGTGATTTAGCGCAACTTACTTCTATACTAAGTTGTCCCCCCTGAGAAATTATAGGCCTTCAAAGCAGGGTTTCGAATTAAAAAAAAATCAATATCTCAGTAATACTTAAAAAATTATATTTGGTACACGATCTGAGTGTACCAAGAGCCTTAATCAATGTAGTAAGTAGAGTTCAATTGAAGTATTTCAAAAAATTCAATAGGGGTGATGCACGCATAAAATGTGACAAAATCTTTAACCTAATGGCATATCTAAAGAATTAGTATTCCATTTGATAGGCAACTTAATTCTGAATTTTTTTTGCCCTTGTTATTTTTCAAAAACCTTTGTCGTTTTCAAGAAAAACCCGAATAGCTAAAGACATTTTATCAATGTTACTTAAAATCATCGAAAATTTAATAGTTGCCTATGCAATTATACGTCAAACTGGACAATTGGCGAACAAGTGGGGATAAGAATAATTAATTAGATTTTTTTCTACGAAAATTCGCTAAAAACTCAACAAAAACTAGGGCGTCCATTTAAGTTCTAGGGCTGGACAGCTCTTTTATAGTTGACTGGTGTGGTATACTTGCAATATGGTAGGTTTTAGTAGACTTTTCCTTTGCGTGACAGTAAAGGATTTTTTCACGCCCGAAGAGGTACATCTTACATCAGGTGAAGTCCCAACGGACCCCTCCATTCGGATCTCTGGGAGAGGGATGTACAGGGGGCGCCAGTATCAAGATTTAACATATCCTTCTCGAATATATGTGGCCTAAATTCTAACTTGAACTCCGTCCGCCATTTCCTCCAGCCTAATAGGCCCCAACTCCTCTTCCTCACCGAAACTCAAATCAGTGCCAAAACAGCCACCAATCACCATAATTTCCCGGGGTATGAGCTCCTTATTTCCTTTAGATTTCATGGAGGCGTGTGCGCTTACGTCCGTAGCAATCTGCCCTGCACCAGACTCCCCAATTTAGAAGCTGGAAGAAAAGACATACTATGGATGAAACTCTCTCCCAGGGCTGCAACTAAATTCATCTGTTGCATTTACCGGTCACCTCCTGACAACAATTTTGTCCAGCTCTTTGACTACCTTTCTGAAAAAACCGACCATCTGATTTCTGAATATCCTTCCTCCGAAGTCACTATTCTTGGTAACGTCAATGTCCATAATAAGGAATGGCTAGGATCTTCAAAAACCGATCCACAAGGAAGAGGTGGAGGCCTTTGCAGTCAGCAATTCTTTAGCCAATATGGTTCAGCAACCTACTTACTTTCCTCGCATCCTAGGTTAGGTTAGGTTAGGTTAGTTTGTGAGTGGTCCATATCGGTCCCTCCACCGCGACCATAAGATCTATTGTGGCTCACGCCTAATGTCTATATTTCGCCCAACAAATCCAGCCTCCTACAGAGGTCGATAACCTTTGCGGGCGAAAGTTGATCCAGATCCTCTGGAGCAAGCTTTACCTTGCCAAAGAGCAGGTGTCTAGTCCTATCCGCTGCCGGACAGGAACACAGCACGTGCTCTGCTGTTTCGTCATCCTCCATACACAGCCGGCACTCGGTCTCCTGACCGATCCCAATACGGTGCATGTGATGCCGCAAGCGACAGTGTCCTGTATACAGGCCGACTAGAGTACTCAGTTGTTGTCTGTTCAACTCTAGAAGTTTCTTAGCCCTTGA
Organism: Tillus elongatus; assembly: GCA_964006375.1. Classification (NCBI taxonomy): domain Eukaryota; kingdom Metazoa; phylum Arthropoda; class Insecta; order Coleoptera; family Cleridae; genus Tillus; species Tillus elongatus. The sequence continues at coordinate 31,458,703 of OZ023262.1, read as the reverse complement.
CTCAGACAGGCCATTTATGAAGGCCTTAGAGTGAGCTAATCCTGGAAGATTTTGCCAATATTGAATTGTCCTTCTATCTGTCCAGGTCTTTAAGGTGCGTTTTGCTGTGCAAGATGTTATTCCCAGCACCGGTTCTGGTCCGACAAAGTCACACTGGGCACCACTCCTGGCAAGCGCGTCTGCCGCAACGTTGCCATCATGGTCCGAGTGACCCGGTATCCAGACCAGCGACACCTCATTACAGCTGCCCAATTCGTTAAGGGCAGATTTACAACTCCATACCGTCTTTGAATTGCAACGGTAGGAACCAAGAGCCTTTATTGCAGCTTGGCTATCTGCAAATATCTTTATCGATTTGTTTGTGCATAGGTCTTTTAAGCTTTCCTTTGCACACATCTCGATGGCATAAACTTCTGCCTGGTGTATGGTTGCGTACTTGCTGAGGCTAGCTGATAGTCTAGCATCGGTGCTGCCCCCATATGCGCCGGCTCCTACTCCCATATTGGTTTTGGAGCCGTCAGAGTACCAGCAGAGGTCCGCTCTCAACAGGGTCGATTGGTTCCGGTCCCAGTCCTCCCTTTCCGGGAGGACGGTCTTGAAAGACAGATCTCTGCTGATTTTTGTAGGCATCAAGTCCGAGACCATTCCCAGAATCCTGTGACAATCACTGTCATCAAGGAGTCCGGACCCCCTCAGACTGACTTCCCTCGGCATGTTATCTGCCGTTTGTTTTAGTCTGTACGTTGTCCACCTCGCCACCCTCTCCAACCATATGTGAAGTGGGGGAATATTGAGGAGGACCTCCAGAGCGACTGATGGTGCGGTGCTTATCGCTCCCGTTATCATCAGACATGCTTGTCTCTGTAGATGAGCCAGTTTGGCCCTCGCGGTACCACGTAGCACCTTAGGCCACCAAACTATGGCTCCATATGTTATCATAGGTCTGATAACCACTACATAGAGCCAGTACATCTGTTGGGGGTTTGTTCCCCAGTTGTTCCCACAGATTCTCCGGCAGGTCCACAGGGACATCTTAGCCCTGCGGATAACATTTTCTAACTGTCTGTCCCAGTTGAGCTTCTTATCTAGGATAACTCCCAGATATTTTGCTTGGTCCGAAAATGGAATGTTTTCCCCCATAAGATTAGGTGGTTTTAATTTGTCCAACCTTCTTCTTCTGGTGAACGGGACAATGATCGTTTTGCGAGGGTTCACAGACATCTGTTCTCTACGGCACCAATCATTGACTACATTTAGTGCTTCTTGAAGAGTACTAGACAGTTCCTCCTCAGATTTGCCTCTAACCATTATGACAAGATCATCCGCATACGCCTGGACCTCAACCTCCCAGAGTCCGAGGATAGCCAGCAGGTCGTCCACAAAGAGGGACCACAACAGGGGGGATAGAACGCCCCCCTGAGGACACCCTCTCGCAGCCCTAACGCTGACCACCTCTCCCCGTAATGAGGTAATAATGGTCCGATTGTGCAGCATGTTTCCGATCCAGCCACAGATGGTAGGTTCCACCCCCCTAGCGATAGTGGCCTCGTAGAGGGAGATCGGTAATGCATTATTAAATGCTCCTTCTATGTCGAGAAATGCCGCCACCGCAACCTCTCCATTTTCCAGAGAGTATGTGATCTTCTCGACGAGGTTATTGAGCGCTAACTCAGTTGATTTGCCAGTTTGATAGGCATACTGGTGGGTATTTAGGGGGTTCTTGGGTAAGATGTTCCCCCTAATGTGTCCGTCCAGTATTTTTTCCAATCCCTTCAGGAGGAATGATGTAATACTGAGAGGTCTCAGTGAAGTAGGTAGGAGGTCATTACGTCCCAATTTGGGAATGTAAACCCCCCTAACCACCGTCCAGCTGGAAGGAATATAGTTCCAGGCCAGACTGGCTCTGAACAGCCTGATAAGGAAGGGTAGGAGAATCTCCAGTCCCTTTTGTAGTAGGACCGGTACCACCCCATCCTCCCCTGGCGACTTGAATGGCTGGAAATGATTCACAGCACACTCCACTGCCGAGGCTGTAACTATTCTCCGAGCAACTAGCCAGTCCTCCCTTTGGGGGCGTTTAGATCGTCCCTCAGCTGGTAGGACCTCACCGTTGCTCAGGATCAGACAATCTGGGAAGTGTGTGTGTGCTAAGAGCTCTAACGTTTCTTTCCGAGATTCAGTAAAGGAACCATCTGGTCGTTTTATCGATCCCAGTTCCTGTACACGGTCGCGTGAGAGAATCCTGTGGATTCTGGCGCTGCTGGGCACATTATTAATGTCCCCGCAGAACCTCCTCCAGGACTCCCTCTTAGCGTTCCTGATCTCTTATTATAATGCGTTAGAGCAGTTTTATATTGCTCCCAGTTGCCTGTAATCTTAGCACGATTGAAGAGACGTCTAACTTCTCTTCGTAGTTTATCGAGGTTATTATTCCACCAAGTAGACCCCCGACTGTCTCTCTTTGACCTCAGTGGACAGTTTTCGTGATAGGCAGAGACCACCGCTTCCCTAACCTGTTCGGCCGCAATCTCGATCTCATCACGATCCCTCACTGTGGGGATTGCGGACCCAAGTCTGCCGGCGAGGGACTGTTTGTATCCCTCCCAATCCGTCCTCCTCGGGTCCCGATACTCTAAGACAGGTCTAGGGCCTGTTTCAATTTCAAATAGGATATGGGCATGGTCTGAACATGAGGGTTCAGACGACACCCTCCATTTGAGGATTTTTGAGCTCAAAAGCCTTGAGCTGATCGTAAGATCTATAACCTCTCTCCGGTTAGCTGTAAGAAAGGTGGGTTCCGAGCCTATGTTGTTGACAACCAGCTCCTCCCCTAAAATGTATTCAAATAATGATTCACCTCGTCTGTTAGTGTCCGTGCTCCCCCAAGCCAAGTGATGGGAGTTCGCATCACACCCCATTACGAGGTGATAATTGTTCCTCTTGCAGTAGGCGATCAATTTCCGCACTTCTGCTGGAGGTGGTTGTTCTGCATCTCTGTCTCCAGGGAAATAGGCCGAACAGGCCACTACTTCCAGCCTGGTCCCCCCGGATGTGATCACGAGATGGATGGATGCCATGTCCTTGGTGCAGTACTCTGAAAGTGTAAAATACTGCAAGTTGTTTCTGATCCAGATACAGGCTCTGGGTTTAGTACCAGAGCCCACCTCTACTATCTTACCAGAAGTGTTACCCAGCCCTTTAGTTCGTTCCGAATTAGCGGTCCAGGGCTCTTGGAGAAGAGCAATATCTATTTGCTCTTCCTTTAATTTCATGCTAAGGAGGTATGTCGCAGCCTTAGCATGATGCAGATTAGCTTGAATGCACCTTAAGTTGGTGGGCATTGGGGTAGGAATATAGGGGTGTGTAGAGGATAAAGGAGTAGGTTAAGGAGCTTAAAGGAAAAGGGAATTATGGTGCAGGTTCCTCCTCCTTTTTAGGAGCTCGATAACCAAGCTTCCTATAGGAGGGTCTACCTTTGGTAGTCGTCCTAGGGGTGGACTTTCCTTTCCCCTGTTTTTTCCCTCTGGAGGTTCCAGTGGAAGGTTGAATCCTGCCACCTCCTCTATTGGGTCTGTGTAAGTCGTGTCCATGTTTGGTCCCACGAGCAGCAAGGGAAAATAGACCTCCATGGAAGAGCCCCGCATCCCATGAATAGGCATTTACACAGGGAGGTCGCCCGGTTTCCCTGGGGAGGGTTAACGTTAGCGACAGAATTACCAACCTGCCAATGCTCGGCCATATCGGCCAGAAGCATCATCGCCTCGGCACCAACCCGCCAACGACCTTGCGATGTGGGTTTTTTATAGAGGACTCTCCTCGCAATGCCGGCCAATTAAGGCAAGCATTCCCGGCCCTCCTAAGACATGACTAGGAAGGTTACGGTTTGGTTAGTTCATTTAGTTCACGTCTAATAGTAGACGCTATCCAGGGTGCACCACGTGGAGGCGAACTAACTTTACACCCCCTCGCATCCTAACAGACAGTTCAAATCCCTTGGATCTCCTTCTTACTACAAATCCTGACTGCTATAAGATATCAGTCACCGCCCCCCTTGGTCGCTCAGACCACGGCATTGTCACTACTTCCTGCGAAATGCAACCCGAGGTCACACAGTCATCACACCCACGTATCGTTTGGCACTACAACTCCGCGAACTGGGACGAAATGCGAGGTTACTTTTTCTCATTTCCATGGGCGTCTGTCTGCTTCTCTCAGCCTGACCCCTCTGATATCTCACAAAACTTCACCGAAATTATCCAAGCTGGCATGGAATTATTTATTCCACGTACACAGAAAACCTCTACACAATCCCAGTCAAGAAAACCGTCAGGCATTTAACGATGCAAGAAACCGCTCTATCCGCATTCTTTCGGAGGCAAAAAACTCGTTTACTAACCACATCAAAAACAAAGTCCTCTCAAGCTCCAACGGCAGCAAACCCTTCTGGACTCTTGCTAAATCTATTGGGAATAATTTCTGCAAGAGCACGTTTCTACCTCTAGTCTCAGGGGATAAAATTGTTTCTACCGCCTTGGGGAAGGCTGAACTTTTTTCCTCGTTGTTCGCCAGCAATTCTGCTCTCAACCCATCTCCTAATGTTCAACCACCACCAGTCCCTAATGTCGCGCATAAAATGACAGATATCATTTTCAAAACTAAAAAGGTACGAAAGATGCTCTCTTCTCTTAATACCAGGAAAACCTCTGGCCCTGACGAGATCCCAGCAATTGTTCTCAAAAAATGCGCACCAGAACTTGCTCCTGTCCTGACTCGTCTGTTTCAGACATCTTACAATAGAGGCATATTTCCTAGTAACTGTAAAACTGCTCGAGTACAACCCGTCCCCAAGAAAGGATCCAAAGCGCTTCCTAGCAACTACAGCCCTATTTCTCTCCTTTCAGTCGTCTCTAAAGCGATGGAAAAGTATATCAACACTAAATTACTAAAATTTCTTGAAAAACACAGTCTAATCCACGACAGGCAGTATTGATACCGTCAGCGCAGATCAACTGCCGACCTCCTTTCCTTTGTCACCCATTCTTGGAACAAGTCTATGGAACTACACGGTAAATCCCAGATTGTCGCTCTAGACATATCCAAAGCATTTGACCAGGTCTGGCGCGCAGCACTGCTTAATAACCTTCCGGCCTATGGCCTACCCCCAACACTCTGTACTTGGACAGCAAATTTCTCCTCCAACCGGAGCATTTCTGTTGTCGTGGATGGCCATTCCTCTAAACAGTATCCGATTTATGCAGGAGTTCCTCAAGGTTCAGCTTTAGCCGCTACTTTGTTTCTTCTCCACATCAATGACCTCCTCTCTAGCACATCCAACCCAGTTCACAGTTACGCGGACGACAGCACCCTCCACTCAAATATACAATATTCTAAGCCTGTCTCTTTAGCCTAATTAGATGAGGATCGCAGACTCATGGAGGGTTCTGTCTCCGTGGATCTCCAAAAAATATTTGACTGGGGAAGTAGAAATTTTGTACAATTCAACCCCACCAAATCACAGTCTTGCTTTCTTTCTCATAAGAAATACACCAGCCCTGGACCCATCACAATGAACAACCAAGTTATTCAAAGTAATGAGTCCTTTTCACTTGTTGGCATTTCTGTGGATCAAAATCTCAATTGGCACCAACATGCCACATCAATTGCAGAAGCGGCCGCTAAGAAATTAGGTTTACTCTTTCGGGCTCGCAAATACTTTTCACCAGCCAATCTCTATACCTTATATACTTCACAAATAAGACCAAACCTCGAATACTGCTTCCACATCTGGGGTGCTGCTGCCGCTTCTACACTCGCTATCCTGCACTCCATTCAGAATAGAGCTGTACGTCTCATTGTTGACCCTACCCTCACCCAAAGGCTGCCATCCCTTGCCCACCGACGTGTCGTTGGTGACCTTTTTCTCTGTTATAGATATTTGCTCGGGCACTGCTCAGAGGAGCTTTTTTCCATAGTTCCTTCATCTGCTGCCCCCAACAGATCTACCAGGGGAACAGAGCGAATGCACCCTTTTACTGTCCATGTCACCAGACATAGAACATCTTGTTATGCCCGCTCTTTTGTGCCGAGGACTTCCAAGTTGTGGAATTCATTGCCAGCACATGTTTTTCCTTCTCCCCCGAACCTCCAAACCTCCAAGTTCAGAATTATCAAGTCGCCTCTTTCCTCCTTGACAACACCCACGGTACGATAGTTTTTGGGCTGTAAGCCCTCGTGGTGTGTTGTTGAAATTAAAAAAAAGTAAATTATCGTTCATCACTTAAATATGGGACACACTGTATAATACTTAAAAAACAAACGCAAATTAAAATACTAATCTACATGTCGGAGCACTTTTGAAAAAAGTCTGTATTTAATTAACTGAATTGATTACAAGTTAGAAACTTGCACTGTATATTAAAAACGTACGGGTCAAGTGGACAAAGCTGCGACCGCTAATCGTATGAGGAGTTTTAGGGCCCCTATATACAACTCCTATTAATTGAATTAGGTGTAAATTGGAGCTGTCATAATATAATATATTACTGGTTTCAAATGAGTTAATACACCAAAAACAACAGGATGTCATATTTCGGTTAGTTATAATACAATTACTCGCCTCGAAATCAATTTTTTGTTTTCACAACTACACTGATTTGAAAATTAGGGACGCAGCAAGTGCGTTATAGTAGTGAATGTTCATTAGAACTGTACATTTATATTACGCAGCATATCACTGAAGTTAATACTTTCGATTTAAATAGATCTTGAAGATCGATTTTAGAGAGCCTAGTACGCGGTCATTTGAAGAATTTTTTGTAAGTGTTACCATCGATATCTTTCTATTATCCAAAAAATATTTTAATTTTGTGTTCTAGCTTCTTTTCACTGGTTGATCCTGCCAGTAGTCATATGCTTGTCTCAAAGATTAAGCCATGCATGTCTCGGTACAAGCCAAATTAAGGTGAAACCGCGAAAGGCTGATTAAATCAGTTATGGTTCCTTAGATCGTACCCACATTTACTTGGATAACTGTGGTAATTCTAGAGTTAATACATGCTAATAGATCTCCGCCCTGAGAAGAAGAACACTTAATTTATATTTAGAAAAGGAAAGTATCTGCTAAATTATCACGTGGCAGTTATTTTTCCTTATTAATCGCCTGGATGATTTCGTTTTAGTCAATGTAATCGAACCGGTTTTTTCAGCAACGAAAAGTTTAAGAAAATAAATTCTCTGTTAGTGAATTTTCCTCATACAAATTCAATAATATCAACATAATAACAAATCGTCTGCTGAATATTGTATTTTTAGACTCAAAGGTGACAGAGCTATCCAACAGGGTCAATTGGCTGGATTAGCAGAAACTGATGGATCATTTGTAAACGTCTGGGCTTTCTTCTTTCTAAAGGTGAATTATAATTTGTACAGGCTTTTAATGAAAATCATAGACATGGCATTTTTTTTTGTAAATTGTTACATCGTTTTTAGATAATTGTATGGTGAAATTTATTTTTAACCTAATTTATAAACAACAATTAATTAAATAAAAATAATATTACCACATTAATTTAATACATAAACGAAAGATTTCAAATAATTGAAATAATCAACTAGTTACCAAAATAAAAGTTTTAATAACAAGTCTAATCTTCGTACGATTTGCCTAAGGGTAGCAGCATAGATTCACATATTCAGAATAATTCCGATTTAAAATAATTATCACTGAAACGCTCAAGTTGTTGCCTAGCAACTAACTACTGAACTTTTATTAAAAATAATAAAGTTATTTCACTAGTTTAACAACAAAATAGTGAAACTACGTGTATTAGATTATTTTTGTCAATACAGTAATTAATCGATGTCTGCATTCAGTATGGATTATTCAGTTCAGGAGAGAAAGGATATGTTAGAGACATATTGAATGCCAAAAAGTGGCGGCACGTGCATCGCGAAGATACGGGTACATTTTTTTTGTTCATTTACACTGAGTTTCCATCTAATTGTTACAATAATTATTTAGGGATTGGTACCCGGATTATTGATCATTTCTGCGTATTTACAATACATTTTCACAATTCGGAAGTGTAATAGGAAATCAGCCAATATCCCACGTAAAGCCAATTACCAATGAAGAATTTTCGTAAAATACTTTACTTCATTTGCAAGAAAACCCAGGTTTATCAGCTACACAACTAGCTTCAGTAACCGATATTTCAAATAGAAGTGTTCGCAGAATAATGAAAATGTATAATTATAAGCCTTACCGGTGTCATTTTGTCCGAGGCCTCAGAGATGGCGACTATGTGAGCCGCTTAGAGTTTTCGTATTGGGCGAATGAAGCTTTAAATATAGATTATAAAACTTTAAGCCATATCCTTTGTACGGATGAGTCAAAGTTCACAAATAATGGTGTGTTGAATAAGCGTAACAGTGTAAGATGGGCAACGGAAAATCTACACTGGGTTTTTTCGAGGAACCACCAAACTAAATATAAAACCATCGTGTGGTGTGGGCTATTAGATAATAGATTGATGGGGCCCGTATTTTTTGAAGAAAATTTAGACGGGACGACTTACCCCAATCACCTAAACACCCATCTGGACGATTGGTTGGATGATGTTCCACTGAATGTCCGATCTACGATTATTTTTCAGCACGATGGATGTCCAGCTCACAACAGCAGGATAGTTGCGGACTATTTGGACCAAGTTTTTGGCCCTAATTATATAGGTACAAATGCCCAAATACGATGACGTGCAAGGTCCCCAGATTTGACTCCCATGGACTATGTTTTTGGGGCTACATCAAGGACCTAGTCTATTCAGATTTTCGCATAGATCCTGTAGTTAGCGTTCACAATCTCCAACAACGGATATTAGATGCATGTCGGAATGTTGATCGGGAGATGATCCATGCTGCTACGCATAGACAAATTATGGAAAGATTAGAACTTTGCGTTCAGCAAGGAAGGAACGTGTTCGAGCATCTGATTTGAGATTTGTTATTAAAACTGCATTCTTGATTATTACGTTTATGTATTAAATTAATGTGGTACTATTATTTTTATTTAATTTTTGTTGTTTATAAATTAAGTTAAGATTAAATTTTACCATACAATTATCTAAAAACGATGTAACAATTTACAAAAAAAAACCATGTCTATGATTTTCATTAAAAGCCTGTACAAATTATAATTCACGTTTAAAAAGAAGAAAACCCAGACGCTTACAAATGATCCATCAGTTTGTGTTAATTCAGCCAATAGAACCCCAGCAAATATGATATTGGGAGAAAGATTACTAAACCCGCTATCTGATGCCGTAGTCATATACAGGATGTTCCATTTGAAATTTTTGAGAAAAATTGAGCTTTGTAAAACGTAACACCCTGTATAAATGGATATTTCCGCAAGCTATATAACCATATTTTATTATGCTAGATTGAGTCAAGAGTCATGGTAATACCAGACCTTGACAGGTTTTGCAACGACATGGCAGCACTGTCGTGTTGAATCGGAATAAAGTTTCGGACAAATAATTGAATAATTTCTAAACTGTTGATCCCAGGCTCCTATTGTGGCACATCATTTTACTCGCCATGAAGTGCTTTACCAAAAAATAAAATAAAATATAGGGTGTCCCATTTAAAAAAATAAAAAAGTTTGGTGTGGCACAGGGAAACTGATCACTCTGTATACATGAAACTAATTTCCGGTTATGCGAAACACTGGTATATCCGTGGATACCAAATTTGACATTTCTAGGTAGAGCAGTTGTGAAGATAATTATGTGATCCTCTAAACTTGCCGGACCCTATATATATATATATATATATATATATATATATATATATATATATATATATATATATATATACATAATTAAAATTTGTCTACTGAAATTCGCTAAAAATTCGACAAAACTTTTAGGAACGTTGATTTTTACTTCACTATTGGCACAAAATCTGTATTTTTCGATAATAATCACTTGAACTACTTATTTTGTCGCTGTTTTTGTAACGGTATTTGCTCAAAATTTCGAGAAACTTAAAAAAATGACATAAAAAAATAAAACTTACTCTGTACACAGCTATCGTGCATTGCCATAAAATTTTTGATGCAGGCACAGGTTCCATTCCTGCAGTAAGAATCGAAAGTGCCACATTCACCATTTGTTTCACAAGGGCCGTGAAGCTCTGATCCTGCAAATATTTACAAATATATTGGTATTCACACATCATTAAAGAAAAAACTACCTGAAGAATCGTGAAGTATCAGCAAGGCCGATAGGAATATGATGTGTTCACGGAACATGCTTAATAATGTCACATCTGTAATATCAAGTTCACTGCTTCCAATGTCTTCGATTAATTGATGTACATTAATCTGGAATTTATCGCTGAAAATAAAGCAATAATTCATTATAATAACATTAGAAATTGTATGAAATATTATGAATAAATCAGAGTCGGATTATAAATAGGCATATATTGTGACTGGTCGAGTTGCACAAACTGTCTTAAAATTAAGTACACTGGGAGAACCCAAATCACCACAACACATTTTAAAAGACCTGACGATCGTTTCACTAACCAAGTTAGCGTCATAAGAGGATGAAACATTCTAAATACTGAAAAAACTAACATTAACTTATATACCGGATCTCAGGTAAAGAGATCGAACCGAGATGAGACACTACTCGTAGGCAAATTCCAAAGTGTATTGTATATTTATCGCCGGACAAGGTCTTTGCGCTATCCCTACTGCTTTATCTAAAAAGTGTCCATCTGTAATAGTCTTGAGAAAGTTCAACGACAGCTAAATTAACAACGATTCCTTTGGCGGCAATAACTGTATACTTATGTTATCGGTAAAACGTGACGTAATTAGCGCTGGTGAAGTGTTTTTTTTTTGTTGTAACTATATTTCGCAATATATATGCTTTCGAACCCATTTAGCTGTCCTGGTTTTCTAACATTTTTTATTAATTTTAGATTATCTTTATCAACGTGATGATTATTATCCCAAATATGTCGGGCGACGGCAGACTTAACTACAGTACCGTAACGTAATTGGGATATGTGTTCATTGAATCTAATTCCAATCGATCTTTTTGTTTGTCCGACGTATTCAAGATTACAATCTTTACAACTAATTTAATAAATTCCCGACATTTTGTCCGTGCTATCCTTGCCTTTTGGGTTACCTAGCAAGTTTTTTAACGTATTTGTTGTTGAAAATGTTAGCTGTAAGTTGAATTTTTAAAAAATGCTGTCTAGACCCCTCGTGATTCTAGGTTCAAATACTGAGCAAACAAAGTTTTTTTCCGACTTTTCTTATGGTTGTTAATTGCAGTTGTTGATATTAAATCCATACGTAAACATTTAATATACTTTATTATTTCACTAACTGAATAAACTATACATTTAACTATAAAACAATCACAGACAGCACATAACAGATAACCGACCGAGCGTGGAGAGACGTATCTTCACTGTGTCGGTTAGTAGCGAGGAGAGCGAGAGAGATCCCTGGTGTCTCTTATATAGTAGTTCTTGACAGCTTGCTGTCGAATAACGTAACGCAACGTTTTAGCTGTCAAGAGAAACATAGGGTAGTGTTGACTAAAACACTGCGGTCGGAACCACCGCCACATTTCTCTTCTGAACGTCATTAATTTCGTCAACATTTTCTTGGTTTCTGTTTGTTGATTAATTTTTCCACTAGGCAAGTAGTGTATCCGTTATATTCGGCCACGTTTTTAATATAATTTAATTCTTTGGTATATCTACTTTTGTTTAAAGGAAAATTAATTAACCGATTTACTAAAAAAATCAAACTAGCCATTTTTTGTGCGTATGTATGATGCGAGTCGTTCGGGATGTAGCTTAGAGTAGTGGTTTACTTTCTATAGACATCGAGTTTTTAAGTAACAAATTCACTTGAATTTATTAATAAGATTAAAGGGGTTAAATTGGCTGAAGGCGAGGTTTTAATTTCATTCGATGTAACCTCATTGTTTTCTAGCGTTCCCACGGAACAAACTTTAACGTATTTAAAGCACTAAGTAAGTGGTGAACGTGTCGCCACCTAGTTAGGAACCAAGTACTATGTTGTCACGCCCGCTCCAAATAACAGAGAGTGTTAAAAATAGAGAACGGTATACAACTAACTAACAATTTTAAAAAATTGTTAGCCCTGGCCCATTTCTACCCTAATATAGGGACAAAGTATGTAAGACTAGATGCATTCTCGCAACAATTAGAACCGTAGACCGGTTTCGCTCTCATTAGAGCTCTTCAGTACGGCATACTAATTGTAGCAAAAATGCACCAAAAATAACACGGCTATCGTATAGCCAGTCTTAAAACACTAAGTAAGTGGTGAACGTATCGCCACCTAGTTCGGAACCAAGTACTATGTTGTCACGCCCGCTCCAAATAACACAGAGTGTTAAAAATAGAGAACGGTATACAACTAACTAACAATTTTAAAAAATTGTTAGCCCTGGCCCATTTCTAGCACACGGCTATACGATAGCCGTGTTATTTTTGGTGCATTTTTGCTACAATTAGTATGCCGTACTGAAGAGCTCTAATGAGAGCGAAACCGGTCTACGGTTCTAATTGTTGCGAGAATGCATCTAGTCTTACGTATTTAAAGCAGCTAAAAATGAATAATATAAATGAAAATGTCTGCAAAGAATATTTAAATCTAACAAACCTTTGCATCAAACAAAATATTTTTCAATTCAACAATGAATTTTTTCAACAAGCCCAAGGCACGGCAATGAGAAATCCGCTATCGCCATTTATTGCAGACCTTTTCATGAGCAGATTTGAAACAGATCTTGAAAGTGTGAGTGATTATTTTCCTAGAGTGTGTTTTCACTACGTGGATGATATTTTCGCGGTGTTTAACACGAACATTTGCAGAATATAAGATTTTATTGCCAAATTGAACAATAAATTTGATTCCATAAAATTTACCCATGAATTAGAAATTAATAATAAATTACAGACAACATAAAATAAAAAAAATGCCAAGTGATTGTTATTTAACTGGAGGATTCAATCGTTTATTAAAACACACTATATATGTAGCTGTATGAACGGCCCCAAATAGAGTTTAAGCGCAGCATAGATATATTATGCTGTCGCATAATATAGTAACAATGTAAAGAATATCAAGACAAGTCTCTATAAAAATGATTATAAAATATTTTCTTTTATCTTTAAACTTAAACATAAGACGTCATATAAGACTGAAACAGTCGTGGGATGTGTTCCAATGGCTATTCTACTAATTCTGTAATTAATTGTTACCTATACTTTGAATATAATATCCCGGGCATGAAGCCGATCTAATGCCTCATAAGCAGAAGGTTACGCGATCGAATCTAGCTCGATAAATGTACGTTTTTTATGTTTTATTTTGACATTTGAAGAAACAATAGTGCACAGATTTCATACGTTTTGAACAAGATCTCATTTTTGTTTAAAACGTCTAAATAAGTTTGTCACCTTTGAGTCTGAAATTATAATTTTGTTATTATTGATATTGAGAACACCGGTTTGATTAGGTTGACAAAAATAAAGCATGCTGGCGATTAATATAAGGAAAAATAACTGCTACGTTTATAATAATTTATTTTAAATATGAATTAAGTTACCTTCTGGAAATCTTTTGTATAACTTAAATAAAATTTGTAATACAAGTTTCTTTTAAAGAGGCTTATACTATCTACAAATATAGCAAAATTTAATTCTTTAGCTTCATAGAAAATTGAGTTTTGGGCATTTTTCTCAAAATGAGTTAGAACACAAGATTCTTTTGATAATAGGGATATATTGATGGTAACACTTTCGAAAGAATTCTTAAAATGTGTGCGTACTAGGACCTCTAAAATCGATCTTCAAGGTCTGTGTAAGTTTAAAGCATTAACTTAACTAATATGCCGTATAATAATAGTGTACAATTCTTATGAAAATTCGCTGCGTCCCAAATTTTTTTAAATGGGACATCCTATGTATTGTTAGCTATTTTAATAGCTTTAATTAAGCCGATTCCAAAACCATTTGTCTCTATCAGTCTAATCCACGACAGGCAGTATGGATTCCGTCAACGCAGATCAACTGCCAACCTCCTTTCCTTTGTCACCCATTCTTGGAACTAGTCTATGGAACTACACGGTGAATCCCAGATTGTCGCTCTAGACATATCCAAAGCATTCGACCAGGTCTGGTACGCAGTGCTGCTTAATAAACTACCGGCCTATGGCCTACCACCAAAACTCTGTACGTGGACAGCAAATTTCCTCTCCAACCGGAGTATTTCTGTTGTCGTGGATGGCCATTCCTCTAAACTGTATCCAATTAATGCAGGAGTTCCTCAAGGTTCAGCTTTAGTCCCTACTTTGTTTATTCTCCACATCAATGACCTCCTCTCTAGCACATCCAACCCAGTTCACAGTTACGCGGACGACAGCACCCTCTACTCAAATATACAATATTCTAAGCCTGTCTCTTTAGCCCAATTAGATGAGGATCGCAGACTCATGGAGGGTTCTATCTCCGTGGATCTCCAAAAAATATTAGACTGGGGAAGTAGAAATCCTGTACAATTCAACCCCACCAAATCACAGTCTTGCTTCCTTTCTCATAAGAGATACACCAGCCCTAGACCCATCACAATAAACACCCAAGTTATTCAAAGTAATGAGTCCTTTTCACTTGTTGGCATCTCTGTGGATCGAAATCTCAATTGGCACTAACATGTCACATCAATTGCAGAAGCGGCTGCTAAGAAATCAGGTTTCCTCTTCCGGGCTCGCAAATAATTTTCACCAGCTAATCTCTATACTTTATATACTTCACAAATAAGACCAAACCTCGAATACTGCTCCCACATCTGGGGTGCTGCTGCCGCTTCTACACTCGCTATCCTGGACTCCATTCAGAAGAGAGCTATACGTCTCATCGGTGACCCTATCCTCACCCAAAGGCTGCTACTCCTTGCCCACCGACGTGCCGTTGGTGACCTCTCTCTCTCCCTCTCTCTCTCTCTCTCTCTTTTATAGATATCTGCACGGGCACTGCTCAGAGGAGCTTTCTTCCATAGTTCCTCCACCTGCTGCCCCCAGCAGATCTACCAGGGGAACAGAGCGAATGCACCCTTTTACTGTCCAGGTCACCAGACATAGAACATCTTGTTATGCCCGCTTCTTTGTCCCGAGGACTTCCAAGTTGTGGAATTCCTTGCCGGCACATGTTTTTCCTTCTCCCCAGAACTTCCAAACCTTCAAGTCCAGAATTAACAAGTTGCCTCTTTCCTCCTTGTCGGCACCCACGGTACGATAGTATTTAGGCTGTAAGCCCTCGTGGTGTGTTGTTGAAATTTAAAAAAATCTTCAATCATAATTAAGATACTCCACATCTACAACGAAAATAAGACACCCTGTACAATTCTGATGAAAATTCACTACTAAAACGCACTTGCTGCATTCCAAACTTTTATTAGCCTATGGCACTTCGAGTGTAGATATAATGAAAGTCAGAGTATACTTACCAATAAATAAGTTCAATTAACACTTGATTAAGGATACCAACATACATAATGTGATAGCTAGTTGTAATATTAAACTCGCTAAACAAGACATATTTATATGCATCAATTAGTTATTAGTCTACATTTTATCGACAATGTATTCGGAATAAATAAGTAATTCTAGAAACCTCTTGTGTACATTCATGCTGAAATATTAAGTACCTTCTTAGACAGTTGACTACCCTCATAAAAGATAAAATTAACAACGACAATGTCAAGTGGTAAAACATGAATTAAATCATCAACATAATCACAGTCTAAAGGCGATGTCTCCGTTTCGAGCAGATCTTTTAATTTCATTGTAGCTTCAACAAACTGAGCCAGGTTTTCTAGAAGTTCTCTTCTTGGGCTACCTCTTCCCCTTTTCCCAGATAAGTGTCTTTTAACCAAAGTTTTCAGAAAGTTCATGTCTTAGAATATGAGCAATAAAGTCAAATTTGGATAACCCAATTCATCACAATAATGTTTTTAGACCTGACGATCCTTTCGCTAAAGTTAGCGTCATCAAGGCGATGAATCAGCAATAAAGTTTGTTTTCCGTCATCTAATTTCAAAAGTTTATAAAAAAAAATTATTTTATTTTTTTATTTCAACAACACACCACGAGAGCTCACAGCCTAAATATTATCGGACCGTGGGTGTGGACAAGGAGGAAAGAGGCAACTTGTTAATTCTGGACTTGAAGGTTTGGAGGTTCGGAGGAGAAGGAAAACATGTGCCGGCAAGGAACTCCACAACTTGGAAGTCCTCGGGACAAAAGAGAAGGCATAACAAGATGTTCTATGTCTGGTGACCTGGACAGTAAAATGGTGAATTCGCTCTGTTCCCCTGGTAGATCTGTTGCGGGCAGCAGGTGGAGGAACTATGGAAGAAGGCTCCTCTGAGCAGTGCGCGTGAATTTATCTATAAAAGAGAGAGAGAGAGAGGTCACCAACGGCACGTCGGTGGGCAAGGAATGGCAGCCTTTGGTTGGGGGTAGGGTCACCGATGAGATGTATAGCTCTCTTCTGAATGGAGTCCAGGATAGCGAGTATATAAGCGGCAGCGGCACCCCAGATGTTATAGCAGTATTCGAGGTTTGGCCTTATTTGTGAAGTATATACGGTATAGAGATTAGCTGGTGAAAAGTATTTGCGAGACAGGAAGAGGAAATCCAATTTCTTAGCAGCCGCTTCTGCAATTGATGTGACATATTGGCACCAATTAAGATTTCGATCAACAGAAATGCCAACAAGTGAAAAGGACTCATTACTTTGAATAACTTGGTTGTTCATTGTGATGCGTCTGGGGCTGGTGTATCTCTTATGAGATAGAAAGCAAGACTGAGATTTGGTGGAGTTGAATTGTACAAGATTTGTACTTCCCCAGTCGAATATTTTTTGGAGATACACAGAGACAGAACCCTCCACGAGTCTGAGATCCTCATCTAATTGGGCTAAAGAGACAGGCTTAGAATATTGTATATTTGAGTGGAGGGTGTTGTCATCCGCGTAACTGTGAACTGGGTTGGATGTGTTAGAGAGGAAGTCATTGATGTGGAGAAGAACAAAGTAGGGGCTAAAGCTGAACCTTGAGGGACTCCTGCATTAATTGGATACAGTTTAGAGGAATAGCCATCTACGACAACAGAAATGCTCCGGTTGGAGAGGAAATTTGCTGTCCAGGTATAGAGTTTTGGTGGCAGGCCATAGGTCGGAAGTTTATTAAGCAGCGCTGCGTGCCAGACCTGGTCGAATGCTTTGGATATGTCTAGAGCGACCATCTGAGATTCACATAGTTCCATAGACTTGTTCCAAGAATTGGGGACATGGGAAAGGAGGTCGGCAGTTGATCTGCGCCGACGGAATCCATACTGCATGTCGTGGCTTATACTGTGTTTTTCAAGAAATTTTAGTAATTCGGTGTGTATATACCCTTTCCATCACTTTCGAGACGACTGAAATGAGAGGAATAGGCCTGTAGTTGCTAGGAAGCGCTTTGGATCCATTCTTGGGGATAGGTTGCACTCGAGTAATTTTCCAGATACTACGGAATATGCCTCTATTGTGAGATGTCTGAAACAGACGAGTCAGGGCAGGAACAAGTTCTGGTGCTCATTTTTTGAGAACAATTGCTGGGATCTCGTCAAGGCCAGAGGCTTTCCTGGTATTAAGATAAGAGAGCATCTTTCGTACATTTTTAGTTTTGAAAATCATATTCGCCCTTTTTTATGCGCGACATTGGGGACTGTTGGTGGTTGAACATTTGGAGGTGGGTTGAGAGTAGAATTTAAGGCGGGCAACGAGTCAAAAAGTGTAGCCTTGCCGAGGGCGGTAGAAACAATTTTATCCCCTGAAACAAGAGGTCGGAACGTGCTCTTGCAGAAATTATTCCCAATAGATTTAGCAAGAGTCCAGAAGGATTTGCTTGAGAGTACTTTGTTTTTGATGTGGTTATTAAACGAGTTTTTGCCTCAGAAAGAATGCGGACATAGGGGTTTTTTGCGTCATTAAATGCTTGACGGTTTTCTTGACTGGGATTGTGTAGAAGCGTTTTGTGAGCTTTGACCTTTTCAAGTCTGGCCTTGTCACAAGATTTAGAGAACCGGCGCTTTTAAGTGGCTGAAGAGGTTTTCTGTGTACGTGGAATAAATAACTCCATGCCAGCTTGGTTGATTCCGGTGACGTTTTGTGAGATTTCGGAGGGGTCAGGATGAGAGAAGCAGACAGACGCCCATGGAAATGAGGAAAAGTAATCCTGCATTTCGTCCCAGTTCGCGGAGTTGTAGTACCAAACGATAAGTGGGTGTGATGACTGTGTGACCTCGGGTTGCATTGCGCAGGAAGCAGTGACCATGCCATGGTCTCAGAGACCAAATGGGGCGGTGACTGATGTCTTATAGCATTCAAGTTTTGTGGTAAGAAGGAGATCCAAGGGATTTCAACTGTGTGTTGGGATGCGAGGAAAGTAAGTAGGTTGCTGAACCATATTGGCTAAAGAATTGCTGATTGCGAAGGCCTCCGCTGCTCTCCTTGGTGGATCGGTTTTTGAAGATCCTAGCCATTCCTTATTATGGACATTAAAGTCACCAAGAATAGTAACCTCGGAGAAAAGATTTTCTGAAATCAGATGGTCGGTTTTGTCAGAAAGGTAGTTGAAGAGCTGGACAAAGATGTTGTCAAAATATGAATTTAGTTGCAGCCCTGAGAGAGTTTCATCCAAAATATGTCTTTTCTTCCAGCTTCCAAGTTGGGGAGTCTGGTGCAGAATAGATTGCGACGGACGTATGCGTACACCCATCCATGCAATCTAAAGGAAGTAAGGAGCTCATACCCCGTGAAATTAAGGTGATTAGTAGCTGTTTTGGCACTGATTTTAATTTCGGTGAGGAAGAGAAGAGGGACCTATTAGCCTGGAGGAAATGGTGGACGGAGTTCAGGTTAGAATTTAGGCCACATATATTCGAGAGGGATCGGTTAAATCTTGATGTCAGCGCCCCCTGCACACGCCTCTCCCGGAGATCCGAATGGAGGGTATTTTATCTCCGGAATCTTTTGTACAAGGAGGAGCCATCATAATTTTTGTTTATAAGGGAAACCGACTCATACACCAGAACCGGAAACGTCCGCTGGGACTTCACCGGGCGTGAAAAAAATCCTTTACTATCACGTAAAGGAAAAGTCCACTACCACCTGCTAAAATGCAGAATGCATGCCGATAATAAATGTGTAATTATTGTTATTATTACAATTCATTAGTGGCGATTTTAACGAAAATTCACGAAAGTTGCGTGTTGTAAAGTTTGGGAATTTAGTGTATTTATTTTGTAATCTAAATCTCTAAGCCAATGTTGGAGATTTTGATGAACACTGATAAGTACACTTTGAGAACCCAAATCACCACAACACATTTAAAAACCTGACGATCGTTTCACTAACAAAGTTAGCGTTAGCTATCCCTTTACCGTAGAATTTTTCATCATCTGAGGACGCAAGCTTGGTTAGTGAAACGATCGTCAGGTTTTTTGAAATGTGTTGTGGTGCTTTGGGTTCTCCAAGTGTACTTAATCCGACTCTGTAAATAAATAACATAACCTACCTTATCTTTCAGCATTTCCATTGAATCAAGAACAAAGGGTATCAGCTGGCAGTTAGAGGTTGCACTCTTGTTTATTATCTGCAATTAGATAATTAATTTGTTAATTGTAATTGTAATTGTTAATTGTAATTGTTGAGACCTTTCTTCGCATCATTTAATACAGATTTCGATGTAGGCGCCGTGTTATCAATTATGCTCATCGCATTTAATGTTTTAGCAGATGATTCAAAATAAAAAGTCTGGACGCAGCAAGTGCGTTATGGTAGTGAATTTTTATAAACTTGTTTTTAATAGCAAATATGTCTCTTTAATGCAAGCAGGCATAAATTTGGTTACCGGTATAATTTATATAGTAGAAACAACGTACCATATTTTATCAAAATAACTTATTGTTTGAGAATGTATAATCCGAAAAGAAACTTAAAATGTTTCCGGGAAAACTGATTTCCTAGCAAACGAACCTTAGGTTAATAATAAATTGAGTTATTGAAATTTGAAGCATTTAATGGAAATTTGCTACCAAAACGCACTTATTGCGTTTCGATTTTTTATCTTACAAACATGCATCATATTTCGATGAAAAATGCAAAAAGGCAAGGTATCACCCTAGGTATCACCACCAACGACTTATGGGCCACCCTGGGATGTCAAAAATTGTATAAAATGCAGCTCAATACTTATAATTAACGTATACAATGTTTTCTCGTATCTTGTTTAATAACAATGATATTAAACCATTGTGAGATATACGACAGGGTTACCATCTCGTTGTGGAACCAGGTAGTATGTTGTCACGACAGCTCCAAATAACACAAAATGTTATAAAATAGAGACTGTATACAACCAACAATTTTGTAAGTTGTCAGCCCCGGCCCATTCCTTCCCTAATATAGGGACAGTTTATGTAAGGCTAGATGTATTCTCACTATAATTAGAACTGCAGACCGGTTTCGCTCTAATTAGAGTTCATCAGTACGGTATACTAATTACAGCAAGAACACACCTATAAAGTAATACGGATAGGGTCAGGGACAGGGCCACCATCTCGGTGCGGAACCACGGAACAATGATATTGAGCTTTACCGTAAAAATGCGTCACCCTGTATATATGTAACCAAATGCAAACTGAATGTAAACCAGGATGTGGATTCCAGGTGGCCTAGTTTGCGCTCATTTGAAGAAGTCTTTTTAAAATTCAAAAGACGCGGTCTCCTCATTCACGATTTTTTTTATACGAAAATTAGCTAAAAATTAAAGACCGTTAAACTATAAACTTAACTAAAACTACTGCCAAACCATCAGAGAAAGTGTCTATTTGAAATGAATTTTCTGGAAATATTTTTGTAAAATGAAGGACAATGACGGTTGAAGCTGAAACTTAAGGGTTTACAGAACACTCTTTTTGCAACATTTTCTTTACACAATTCGTATTTGTTTCAGGTTCTTTGCCAACATGTAAATTTTGACGTTTCAAATCGCGACTTTAACGTTTTGAGGAAAACCACATTTTTTTCTTTAAGTGTCTATAACTTTTTGTCTTTAAACTTACAGATCTAAATGTTCGTACATGGTTCACTC
The DNA here is from genome assembly GCA_964006375.1 of Tillus elongatus. Classification (NCBI taxonomy): domain Eukaryota; kingdom Metazoa; phylum Arthropoda; class Insecta; order Coleoptera; family Cleridae; genus Tillus; species Tillus elongatus. Next base: position 31,437,444 of record OZ023262.1, on the reverse strand, counting down.
TTTATAATATAAATACGCGTACCAAAAGTTTTTTGAGCACGTTTTATTATTTGTATTTATAACAAAAAACTAAGGCTGATAAAAAATAAATAAATATAGCATTGATTTAACAATAAAATAAGCTGTGTTCTGTAAGAAAACGAACCCGATACCTCGTTTGGTTCTCTTGCTATTCTAATTTAAAGTGCAACTATCATTTTTTTGATTACACTTACCCCACTTCACCCTACCACACAAGTTTAGAACTTATTTCCCATATGGTGCATTGTACAATTAACTTCAATAAATATTATTATTATTATTATTACTCTTATTATCAAAAAAGACATTATTATGTAGTTTTAAGAACATTTTTGTGAAAATTCAACTTACTACAAAGCACTTGCTGCGTCCAGACTTTTTTATTTCTATTGACTATGCCCATATTTATTTGTATTGTAAGTCCGATGGCAAAGATAAATAAATGAACTATTTAAGCTTCCAAATTTAGGAACTCAGAATCTTTTGGCAACTCAAATGAAAAGCACATTTGGAAAACCCAAATCACCACAACACATTTAAAAAATCTGACGTTAATTTCACTAACCAAGTTAGAGTCATCAGAGGATCAATAATTCGAAATATCTTGTGTCCACTTTCTTTTTAAAAAATTCGCTAATGAGGAGATGCCGAATTTTGAATTTAAAAAAAATTTCTCCAAATGACCGCGAACTAGGCTCCCTAGAACCCATATCCATGGTCAGTACAATTTTTATATGTTTATATATATATATATATATATATATATATATATATATATATATATATATATATATATATATATATATATATGTATCACACCGATGACTCAAAAAATGATGGTCCGATTTTGATCAAATTTGACACATACCTTAGTCAGGAAAATCGGCCTAGGTTTTCCTGGAACATTTTGTGATTTCTTTCGGAAAAAAAAAGATATCTCCGTAAATAACAAAGAAAGGACAACTAAATTTGGCACGCTGGTTTCTGTCATAAAGAGTATCCTGCGTACCAAAATTAAGATATCTATCTTAAAAGACAAAAAAGTTAGAGGTAAATTATTTTTTAATTAATCTAATCTAAGAAAGTTAAAACGTCAAAATTGATTAAGTACGGATGTGAGTGAAAAATACCACAGGAAATGACTAACAAGCTCATAGATATGTGCCTAAGTCGTTATTTTCCTTGATTTCGTTAAAATATGAGCAAAAAATCCATTGTAAATTAAAATGGTCTTGTGTAAATTGTAAAACAATTAACATGTATTATGGGATATGCCAGTTAGTACATATATGTCGAGCGTAGCTCAGTGCCTAAGTCCCTGCACATTGGATAATCGACTCCTACATGACGAGTTTTTGTATAAAAAATAATTTGTTAAAAAAGAGATGAAAGTTTTAAGACTTAATTCAATTTGAATAGCATATCTGGTTGTTTCTTCTTGCCATAACTTAGTGAAACCGTTCCATATTTAATACAGTCGTAGACTTTTCCCGTGGCTTCAAAAGTGCTTGTTTTAGTGAATTATCTTTAAAAAATCACTAACGAGGAGATCCCGATTTTTGAATTTAGAAAAGATTTCTTCAAATGAGCACAAATTAGGCCCCACTAGAACTCATATCCAGGGTCAGTTTCAATTATATATATATATATATATATATATATATATATATATATATATATATATATATATATATATATATAGGGTGAACAATGAACCAAAATATAGGTCTGTAAGCTTAAAAACAAAAAGTTAGAGGCATTTAAAGAAAAAAAATTGGGTTTTTCTCAAAACGTAAAAAGTCGCGATTTGAAACGTCAAAATTGGCAACGTTTAGGCAAAGAACCTGAAATAAATACGGATTATGTAAAGGCTGTTCTGCAAACCCTTAAGTTTCAGCTTCAACCATCATTGCCCTTCATTTTAATAAAATATTTCCAGAAAATTAATTTCAAATAGACACTTTATCTGATGCTTTGGAAGTAGTTTTAGTTAAGTTTATGGTTTAACGGTCTATAATTTTTATCTAATTTTCGTAGAAAAAATTCGTTAATGAGGAGACCGCGGCTTTTGAATTCTAAAAAGATTTCTTCAAATGAGCGGAAACTAGGCCCCCTAGAATCCATATCTAGGTTTACTTTCCGTTTACATGTATACAGGGTGACGCATTTATACGGTAAAGCTCAATATAATTGTTATTATGCAAGATACGAGAAAAAATTGTACACGTTACCTATAGGGTGTCTTGAGCTGCATCTTATAAAATTATTTTGACTATCACAGGTTGTCCCATAAGTCGTTGGTGATACCTACGATTTTTTTTAACATTCCTCATTGCATTTTTGCATTTTCCATCGAAATATGATGCATGTTTGTAAAAAAATTGAGACGTAGTAAGTGTGTTATGGTAGCGAATTTTCATTAAACGCTTCAAAATTCAATAACCAATTTGCTATTAACCTAAGGTTCGTTAGCTACGAAACGAGTTTTCTCGGAAACGTTTTAAGTTTATTTTCGGAAAATTTTTGTACATTTTCAAACAAGTGATTTTGATAAAATATGGTACATTGTTCCTACTATATAGGTTATACCGGTGACCAAATTGATGCCTGCTTGCATTAGAGAGACATATTTGCCATATTTTAATGAAAATTCACTTCCATAACGCACTTGCTGTGTCCAGACTTTTTGTTTACCTTCTTTTGCAGGTAGTATAAATAGAGTTATGAATATAAGATATTTAGAATTATTCATCCTCTGATGACGCTACCTTGGTTAGTGAAACGATGCTCAGGTTTTTTCAAATGTGCTCATCACCGGTTCCAATGTTCACTTAGTGAACTCAAATCAAACCAATATTTTTTTCCTTAAATTGTTAAATCTGGCCTAATTGTTTCTAGGTGTAAATTTTTTTATAATTATAAAACGTTATACAAACTATGACTCACATTCTTGACGTTTAAGAAAATCCATTTTGCTCCAAACTAATCATTGTTTGTATATACATATATACACCAACTGTTCCTTGTTTCTAACGTCCAGTGGTGATAATAGCCAGTGGTATAATTGCCAAATGTAAATTAAGACCGCAACAATAAAAAGCTCGGGTCAAAAGCCTGAGGAATTATAAATTACAATGTATATGAAAAAGAAGTGTTTAAGACCAGTATACTTGATCTTGCTGTAGCGCTGTATTTCCGTGAGTGGCTCGAGTTAGACGTGCATCCCATAGCAAATGAACCAACAATTTGTTGAACTGTTTCAGACTGGCTGATGTTGTTAACATAATGCGATAATAGCTATATCATATCTGTTAAGTGTTACAGCAATCAGGATGTTTGTTGGATTAAATTTTGTGTGCCATAATCTTGCATGTATATTAGTGAATATTCTTAAAAAAAATTACTAATGAGGAGATCCCGACTTTTGAATTTTGAAAAAATGTATATATATATATATATATATATATATATATATATATATATATATATATATATATATATATATATATATATATATATATATATATATATATATATATATGTATCACACCGATAACTCAAAAGTAATTTTGAGTAAATGTAGTGAGTACCTTCCTTCTGCAAATGGCTTGGATAATCTCGTTATCCAGGAAAATCCGCCAAGGTTTTGCCGGAAAATTTTATGTTTCCTTTCGAAAAAAATTATATCTCTCGAATTAACAAAGTAAGGGCAACCTGGTACGCGGGTTTATATCATCATATGTAACTTACCTACCAAAATTTAGCGATGTAGGTCAAAAGACAAAAAGTTATAGGCACTTTAAATAAAAAGTAATTAGGGTTTTCTTCAAAACATCAAAGTTGCTATTTAAAACGTCATAATTGGCAACATTTAGGCAAAGAACTTGAATCTAATACGGGCTATGGAAATCAAATGTCTCAAGAAGGATGTTTTACAAACCCTGAAGTGTTAGTTTTAACCGTCATTGTCCTTCATTTTACTAAAATATTGCCAGAAAATTCATTTCAAATAGACCCTTTCTCTGATGCTTGGCAGTAGCCTTAGCTATAGAGTTAATCGTTGAATGGTATATAATTTTTGTCGAATTTTCGTAAAAAATCAATAAAGCCCAATATATCCGTTATTATACAATATATGAAAAAAAATGTATACATGAATTATAGGGTGTCTTGAACTACATCTTAAAAAATATTTATACAATCACAGGGTGGCCCATAAGTCGTTGGTGATACAAATTCTCTCTTTTTTTAATCAAACACGTCTTATGTTATTGCATTTTTGCATTTTCCATAGAAATATAATGCACGTTTGTTAGAAAAGAAATTATGGAAGCAGCAAGTGCGTTATGGTAGCGAATTTTGCTCAAATGCTTCATATTTGAATAGCTCAATTTGCTATTAACCTATAAGGTTAACCAAGAAACGAGTTTTTTTGGGAACACTTTAAGTTGACTTTCGGAAATTTTTGTACATTTTCAAACATTAAAGTTATTTTGATGAAACATGGCACATTGTTTTTACTATATAGGTTATACTGGTAACCAACACACACATATTTGCTATAAAAAACATCTTATGAAAATTCACTAACATAGCGCACTTGCTGCGTCCAGACTTTTTTGTATGGTCAGGCGTTTTGCTGAAACTATGAATAATAAATTTTAGTTGGTAGGACATTGAAAATATTAAGTAGTAGAAGACGCAAATTAAAACTGTTGAGAACGTTTCTATTTGTATTGGCATTTAAAAGTTTTGAAATGTTTCCAAAGTGTGTCATCGAGACATATATAAAAAGACAATAAACAATGAACCTTTCTAACGAATGCATAAAACAGAAAGTCTGGACACAGCAAGTGCGTTATGGTAGCGAATTTTAATAAAAAAGTTTTTAATCACAAATATATCTTTTTTTAAAATGAAAAGCAATATAACTAATCTAACCTATATAGTGGAAACAATGTACCAATTTTATCAAATTATATACCTAGCAATATATATATATATATATATATATATATATATATATATATATATATATATATATATATATATATATATATATATATATATATATATATATATATATATATATATATATCCATTGTTACGTTCTTTCCGGTTCTGGATTTGTTGACTAATAAATCACAGCTTTTCAAACCACTTATTTATTATAACCAACTATTTTTCGACCATAAACACACCAATTAAAATATTCCTCTATTAACAAATGTTCATAGAACTATATTTCATTCATTATTCGCCTTCTATGGTCGCTTCTTCTGCATCAGCACTAACTCACTACTAACTAACTTACTTTATCTGCGGCTCGCCTATTTATACTGTCCATGGAGATTCTAGACCTTTATATACTGTTTCATACCTATCACTTCTTGTTCTTTATAGAAATATAATTATCCAGAGTGTTCCCTTCTACCGTTGTGTAGAGTGTACAAGTTGCCTGTGACCATAGAGGCAATACATTGAAATGTAATATGCTCTATGAGTGTTTAAACTTAACTTTCATAGAGAAGGATGTGACAATATATGTATGTATTTACAAAAAGCTTTTTGAAACATATTCCAAAAAAATTCTCTAGGTTCAGGTTTATAATATAAAAAGTAAATTATACACTGTGGTTTAGATCTCTAGGTTAACAGAAAAAATAACAGGCATTTAAAAAGAAAAAAAAAGTATATCACTGGTGGTCAGAAAAACGCACAAAACCAAATTATTCTGTGTGGATAACAAGATCTATTTTATATTACAGACAAAGATTAAGTTTTTTTGCGCAAAGGTGTCAAGAAATACGAGAAAAATGAACTTTGAAAAATTTATGTTTTTTTTTTCTGAAAACGTCAGGGTCGCGATTTCTGTGGTCAAAATTGGTAGTTTTAAGACAACGAACTTGAAACGAATACGGGTTATGTATAAGAAATGTCGCGAGAAATGTGTTTTACAAAGCCTTAAGTTTGAGCTGCAACCGTCATTGTCCTTCATTTTACTAAAATATTTGCAGAAAATTCATCTCGAATAGATCCTTCTTCTGAGACTTGGGCAGTAGTTTCATTTAAAGAGCACTTTTCGACTTCACTCAAATTTACAAAAAGGTTTTTTTCATGTTTGTTATTGCATAATTAGTTATAGTAAAACTCACGTTATATCCTTGAGAATGGAATAAACTTTTACGAAAGCTCGGCATTTAATAAAGAGTTTTATTTTGCAACTGGCGGCTTTCCCACAATTTTTTGAGTAAATATATATATATATATATATATATATATATATATATATATATATATATATATATATATATATATATATATATACCGATAACTCAAAATATAATGGATCGATCTTGATCAAATTCTGTGAATACCTTTCTGTTGCAAGTGGCTTAGATAAGTTCGTTAGCCAGGAAAATCGGAGCATGTTTTCCCGGAATATTTTGTGTTTTCTTTCTTAAACAATTTATATCTCCGGAAATAATATAGTAAAGGCAACCAAATTTGGTACGCGTATTTGTATTATAAAGGGAGAACCATTTACCAAACTTTAGGTCTCTAAGTTTACAGACGAAAAAGTTACGGGCAGCTAAAGATACAAATTTTGGAGTTATCCTCAAAACCTCAAACTCGCAATTTGAAACGTCAAGATTGGAAATGTTTAGGCAAATAACGTGAAACAAATACGGATTGTGAAAAGAAAATGTTGCAAGAAGAGTGTTCTGCGAACCTTTAAGTTTCGGATTCAAGCGTCATCACCCTTCATTTTACTAAAATATTTACAGAAAATTCATTTCAAATAGACCCTTTCTCTGATGCTTTGGCTGTCGGTTTAGTTAAGTCGATGCTTTCGCTGTGGGTTTAGTGAAGTTTATGGTTTAACGGTCTAGAATTTTTAGCTAATTTTCGTAGAACAAATTCGTTAATGCATTTTTGCATTTTTTATCGAAATATGATGCATGTCTGTAAGAAAAAAATCTGGACGCAGTAAGTGCGTTTTGGTAGCGAATTTTCATTAAATCCTTCAAATTTCAATAACTCAATTTGCTATTAACGTAAGTTTTGTTGGTTAGGAAACATTTAACTTTATTTTCGGAAAGTTGTTGTATATTTTCAAACAATAAGTAATTTTGATAAAATATACTACATTGTTTCTACTACATAGGCTATACCGGTAATCAGATTGATGCCTGCTCGCATATGCTTTTAAAAATATTTTTATGAAAATTCACTTCGATAACGCACTTGCTGCGTCCAGACTTTTTATCACTTTGCATAATAATTAGGATACTGAATTTATTTCATTTCGCTGTTCCACACTGATTTTATTACCAAACGTGCATACTTTCTATTTTTAAATTAAATTTTCCGAGAGCATGCTAACAAGGCCTGTCGATATGTAAATATACTCACAACATTATATACCAAACAAATCCACTTGCTGTTAGATTACATTTGAGTATCAATATTTATAGCAGAAAGTATGCGTGTTCGTGAACTTTATAAAATATTTTCAGTGTTAATAAAACACATAAACAAGTGAGGTGTTATATTTAGAACATGCAGATGTCTTGATGCGTTGTTACGTCACTGTTGTAGGACAGGCCCCATAATTCAGAATGATGAATCACTTAATGCATCCTTAATAGCACCACCAGAACATTGTCATACCTGTCGCTGTCTGTCATTTATTGATGTGCATTTGTTTGAGACAATTAGTTAAAGCGACACGTTGCAATTAGTGACCCCCTTTATATTAGTTTCCAGTTTTAAAATTAATTATCACAGAAATTAAATTACTGCATTCGGAATTTACACTTCCGTAAATTATTTGGGTTTTTAATTACACTAAAACAGTTTCGATGCGGCAAGATGCGTTATGGTAGCAAATTATCATATGAATGAATTTCCACAAAAAAAGTTAGTTAAATGGTTGATTAAAGTGGAAAGAAATAATAAAAAAATATATATACTTGGCGAACACATTTTCTTTAACTCTTAGATGCATGAATTTTTTATTTCACTGCAAAAAATATTTTCAGGTGTTCTTTTAGTGAATTTTTATTTTAAAAAATCACTAATAGAGAGGTATCGATGGTGAGACATTTTTTCAAATGAGCGCGAACTAGGACCCCTAGAACCCATATCCGGGGTCAGTTTGAATTTTTATATGTTATATATATATATATATATATATATATATATATATATATATATATATATATATATATATATATATATATATATATATCCGTCTGATAAGTGCCTTTCTTTTATTAAAGGCTTGGAAAATCTGACGGGGTTTTCCGGGAAATTTTTTTTCTCCGAACATTACAAAGCTGTTCTAATGAAATTTAACGTATATATTGCCTTAGGGGAGACCTTACTACACACCAAAATTCAACTTTCTAAGTTTATAGAAAATTGAGTTATTTAAATTTTAAATTTTCTTTCAAAAAAAATTTTTTTTCTCCGAAAATTAGAAAGTTATTTTAATGAAATTTGGTGGCTATCTTGCATTGGGAAAGGCCTTACTACACACGAAATTTAAACTTTCTAAGTTTATAGAAAATTGAGTTATTTAAATTTGAAGCATTTAATAAAATTTCACTACCATAACGCACTTGCTGCGTCCCGTTAGTTTTTTAATTACTTTCTTTTGAAATTAGCTGGGTATATACATGTTAATGTTTATAATTCATGACAAATGACAATCTGTCAACGTCACTTCATCAAATCGGTCTGTTGACAATGCAGCCAACCGCATAATATAAACAGTTTCGATAGATCCGCTGACTAGGAAATTTATTTTATAGCAATTTAGTGAATTTTTATTTATTTATTTTATATATATATATATATATATATATATATATATATATATATATATATATATATATATATATATATATATATGTTTATATATATATATATATATATATATATATATATATATATATATATATATATATAATTTTGAGTTTTCTTTCGAAAAAAATTTTTTACTTCGAAAATTACAAAGTTATATTAATGACATTCGGTGGATATGTTGTCTTGGGAATGACCTTATTACATACAAAAATGAAACTTTCTAAGTTTATTGAAAATTGAGTTATCCAAGTTTGAAACATTAAATAAAAATTCACTACCATAATGCACTTGCTGCGTCCCGAACTTTTTGTTTATATTTAAGGAAAAAATAATTATAAGATTTTTAGATAGTTATTTATTGGAGATAAATAGAAAAAAGTTCGGGACGCAGAAAGCATGTTATAATAGTGAATTTTCATAAGAATTGTACACTATTAGTAAGACATATTATTAAAACTAATTCTTTAAATTTTAATTGACCTTGGAGTTCGGTTTTAGAGTCTCAGTTAGCGATTATTTGAAAAAAATAATTATATTGAGCTAAAAAATTAAAATTTGGTCTTAGATATAATATGTAAGTACTGCAACTCTCTTAAAAAAATTGTGTTACAAATTTCATTAAAGATACAAAAGTTTTTTAAAAAGAAGTTAATTATTTACAAAGGGAATGTACCTGTCAAATTATAAATATGGCAGGTATTTTTCCTTATTAATTGCTTGGATGGTTCTGTTTTAGTCAACCCATCCAGTTTCTGCAAACAATAAACTAAAAAACAAACTAAAAAGGTTTTTTAAAACAAATTTGTAGTTACCTGCGAAGCTTATCATGTTATTTTTCTTTAATTTAGTACCAACGGTGCGTTTACATTGCTGTTACTATGGTTGAAGATTGAAGATTCTGGCTTAATGGGACATTTATTAAGCTTTGAGATTTAAAATATTTTTACGAAAATTTTCTACCATAACATATTTGCTGCACCCAGACCCTTTCCAACACTTGCGGTTGCTGTATCCATACTTTTTGAAAATGATAAAATATTGCAGCTTACTATGTAAGACTGACAAACAAGGCAACCTCAAAATCATTAAAAAAATGAAATGAGATAACAATTTAAACATAAATCGAAAATCTTGATTCGCTGCTTCGTCGCGAGGGTGCTCCTTTCCATTCTGCATGCCTACAATTACCCTCAATGCATAAACAAGAACAATGTAAACAATACAAATTCCTTTGGAGCAACCCCTAAAAAAGTTACGGGTCCTGCGGTGAATATAGAGGTTCTGCGCGCGGTAAACAGGACTCTAATAATGTATAGCCACAGCATAATATTGATTATGCTGTGGTATAGTTGCAAAATGGGATAAAGGCAGTTTAAAGAGGTCCAACTAAGCTGTTTCTTTCACAGTTTCCGCTCACGCTTACTTTTTATATTCTTCTCCGCCTAGCACTCCTATTCACTCTTGGTCCCGTAACTTTCTTGTGGGCTGTTTGCAAGAAATTCTTCTTGTGGGTTGGGCATCCAGAAGGGGTTCTAAGCATATTTCTGAAAAGATTTTTCTAAATATCGCATGTGCTAATCTGCAAATTTACCGAAAATTTAATTTTTATTTACAAACGGAATGCATCTATGAAACTATAGGTGGCAGGTAAGTATTTTTCCACATTAACCGCTTGAATGATCGGTTTTAATCAACTCAATCAAACCAGCTTCGGCAAACAAAATAAGAAAAGAGGTTTTTAAAAACAAATTTGTAATTATCTGTGAAGCTCATTGTGTTATTTTTTAAATTTAGTATCCACGCTGCTTTTATATAGGTTTTACCATGTATCAAAACTGGAAACGGGAAATTGAGTTATCACCATTTGAAATAGTTTTATGAAAATTCGCTACCATAACGCGCTTAAATTATTTTTAACACTTATTTACTATTGCTGTATCCATACTTTTTGAAAATGAAATAAATATAAACAATACAAAATTTTGAAATTAATTTTTTTATAATTTAACCTAAACATTTGTTTATATAATTTTAACTAGGCATGTAAGTACTTTGTAGTACTTACCTACATATTATAAGTACTTACTGTATTAGTTTGAGGTAGGTATATTTCTTCTTAAAATAATTTTTGTTTAACTTCCTCAATACTAGCCGGTGAATTCCGTATAGAGTTCACTAGGTAATACATGCAATATTTTAAATACCGTGACCGTGAAGAATGGGAAGCTTAATATTTATACATAATAAAACGTTGTTCTAGATTGCTTTTAAACAAATTGAATCCCTTTCATTAAATTTTTTATTTATTGGTATACATTCGCATGCTAAAATTTAGCGCTTTTGGACGCAAGCTTTGACCCGGTATTGCGAAAAAAATGGTCAAGGGCTGACATTTTACAATTTGGTTGTACATTGTACACAGCTCTATCTATAACATTTTGTGTAAACTAGAGAGGTGTCGTGACAACATACTACCTGGTCCTGCATCGAGATGGCGTCCCTGTCGTATCTCTAACAATGTTCTCCAGTCTGACAATAACTTCCATTGTTTAGATTGTTATCTACTTAACTGATTGGTTTGTCTGGGTGCCAGCTACAGCGTTGATTGCAGCATAATATGATGCATATGCAGGTCATGAAATCTGTTTAAAAGATACACTGTTTTGTTTTCAACATCATCGTCATGCATTTATTTCTTTCACAAGCCAAATGATTACATTTTACGTAATAAAACATGTTAAGCAACTAAACGAAATGTTTCCGGATACAGTGCTTGTTGATTTAGGAAGGACAATTAACAAGCCATTATCTGTAGTGAATGATTAATTGGCACTAAGGCGCCATCTATCTAATTTATAGAAAAGAATTAGGTTAAAATTGATAATAACAAACTCAACACTCGATTTAATAGTTGTTTTATATCCTAAATGTAATTTATAATTATTTAAGATACATGGGTAAAAAGTCATTCTTTATTCTAGGTTAAAAACAAGAGCGAAGCGTGTGCTTTTAAAAGACATGAGTGCATGGTACTTTTTACAAGAGCCTCTTACAACGTGTTATTCTCGATCATGTCAATGATTGTAAGAAATGGGCAAATATTAATATTTGTAAAGCCGTTTCTACCTTTTGTAAATGCAACTTTCACGGTTAGTATAATTCGAGTCGTAGTCCTTATGCGTCGGATACGTATTTCGACAACCAAGTTGTCTTCACCAGTAGCTGTCGAACTGTGTGTGCAAAATTATCCCATTTATATACCTAAAATATCTACACCACAAATGATGTAGAGGAACGGAACCAAATTGAAGATATTTGAATATGTTGAGACAGTAACCTAAGTTTTTTGTTATGCATTGACATCTTGAAGGAAAGGCGAGAAATATTTCCACACTAGAGTCTGTAGATATACGGAGTGTTACACAAAACTTGAAGCAGAGGGCACCCCTTTCACTTCTGAAACACAAAATATAGTCTGTTCCGTTGGAAACATGGAGCTACGGCAGTTTGAATTTTTTCCAACTCGGTCACTAGAGAACGCTCTGTATACGGCATACCGATTTTTTCGACGCATAATATAAAAGAAAATCTATCTGATTGGCTCATTTTCATGGGACTCCGCTATCTGTTGGTAAAATTCATAATTTTTGATTTGTGCCAAAAGCGTGAAAAGTTGTAAAATAATTAAAATAACTCTAAAACCAAGAACGCTATCAATTAATTCAATGGAAAATGCAAAAATGAAATAATATAAGCGGTGTTCGATTAAAAAAAAATTGTATCACTAGCAATTTATGGGCCAGCCTGTGATTCTGAAAATAAATTTTATTGGATGGAGCCCAAGACATCCTATACGTGCACTGTACAATCTTTTCTCGTATTTTGTATAATAATGGATATATTCAGCTTTGGGGTAGAAATGCTTAACCCTGTATATATTAAAACAGAAAAATTGAAACTACTCCGTATATGGGTTCTAAGGGTCCTAGCTCATTTCAAGAATTTTTGTAAAAGTTCAAAAGTCACGGTCTCAGCGAATTTTTTCTACCAAAATTCACTAAAAATTATAGACTATTAAATAATAAACTCTATAACTGAGACTACTGCCAAAGCATCAGAGAAAAGGTCTATTTGACGTGAATTTGCCGCAAATATTTTAGTAAAATTAAGGACAATGACCGTTGGAGCTGAAACTGAAGGCTTCTTAAAACACACTTCTTGCTACATTTTCTTTACAAAACCCGTATTCGTTTTAGGTTCTTAGCCAATTTTGGCGTTTCAAGTCGCCAGTTTGACGTTTTAAGAAGAAAAACTATAAAATGTTCAAACTACCTTTTCTGGTATTGACCTTGTGGTGTCAAAAAACTTAATCTTTGTCTCCAATATACAATCAATTTGGTTATCCACAAAAGATATTTTAGTTTTGTGCGTTCCTCTGGTCATCAGTTGCACCCATTTTTTCTTAAATGCCTATAATTACTTCCACTTCGTCAATACGTGTGGAAGTATGACATCGTCGACAAACATTTCAACAATTTTTTTTCGCTTAAACGTCGTAAAAAGTGTCGAAACATATAGAAAACATGATTTGGGAACGAGACGTTATTGTGTCTGCTGGTCTGTCTGTCTCTCGGTGTGTATGTAGCTACGATAACTTTAGAACGACATGCGATATCGTCTTCAAATTTGGTATACAGTTAGCAACCGACAAACGAAACGGTTCGGATTGTTTTACGGTAAAATCGCCTCAGGGGGTAGAGGAACAATGGGGGATGAAATGGTAAAAAATGATATTTTTTCATTCAAACTCGAGTAATATAACGTTTTAGGGTGTGTTTATTAGAAAACTTCAAATTTCCTCAAACATCTGGTATTCTGTGCTGAAATTAAATTAGGGTTTGAATGTGTGGAGCTGGAATATCGGCGACAGAAACTTCGTACATTATTTTTCGTAATGTAGCTAGATAGCATCTAACCGTAAATATTGGAAGTCCAATGACATGATAGGGACTATCAACGCTGTTATAAATAATATGGGGTATTTAAAGGCCCCAAATATTTTTGGGGTACCCAAGGAAAGATATGTGAAATCCACTGAAAGTCCACAAGAACTGGACAATTTGAAAAGTGGTCGGAAGACAGTTCTTGATTCAAATCTTGAAGACCAGCTAGTTTAATATGCAGTCGGAATGGATCAGCATTTTTTGGGCTGCGAGCAGAAGATATTAAACGATTAGCAATTGAGCTGGCAATTATAAATGGTATAACCCTTTCGTTCAGGCCGAATAACAAATTCGCTGCGAAGAAGTGGTTGAGACTATTGTTGATAGACACTTACAGCTTTCCATGAGAACTCCTCAAGGGCTGTCAGCTGCTCGGATTAAATCTTTCGCTCCCGAATACGTCTCAACATTTTTTGATTGATATGAGTCAGAATTAAACAAGATCAATAATCCATACCAGATGGTGTTTAATGTCGATGAAACCGGCATCACTGTGGTGCAACACAAACATAGTTAAGTAGTCGCTCTAAAAGGGAAAACAGCAGTTTTAATTTTCCCGAGGAAGAACATGAAGGAGGTGATGCTTGGAGCTTCCGCTGGAGCAACTGCAGCATGTCATTCATCAGGCTGAGTACAAACTGATATTTTCACTAAATGGTTCGTTAACTTTATCAAGTTCACGAAGCCCACTGCTTCTGACCCTATTCTGCTTCTATCTAACGGGCACTATTCCCACACGAGGAACATCGAGCTTATAGATTTAGCTAAACAAAATAATGTAATAATTAATTGTCTGCCACCAGATTCAACTCACAAAATTCAGCCTCTAGATGTGAGGTTGAATGTTTGTTCAGTTCGGTTCGATCTTCCCAAGACAAACATGGATAAATTGGGCAAATGTGTTCAGTGTTCCAGATGGGCACATGAAGAATGTGGGAAACTCAACACTCTGTCATTTATGATACCTGCGAAACATTGAGTCCAAATCTGACTTGGTTCCGTATCTGGATATTTTGATGAGGGTTGTTTTTGGCCCAATAATGCTCATTATTACGGTTAAAGACCCCACAATTGGTGAATGTGGTTTCATCTGAACAGAGAACGTTCTCCAGGAACTCTGGATCATTCTGGAGTTTATGCCTTAGACAAGAACACCAATTCAGCCGTCTTTCCCTGTCACCTGGCAACAAATGTTGCGAAATATGTATTTTATAACATTTGAATTTATTTTTTCTCAGGACTCTACTGACTCTTGTTTGGGGAATTTGAAATCTCTGAGTGATATCACGCGTTGATACTCTTGAATTGTCTTCAAACTGAAATATTAACTACGCATTACAACTGTAACAATAATAACAATAAATAATCATACAACTTAAGTACTTTATCACATACCTTGTCAAGTACTATGTGGATTATTTCTTGAAAAGAATTTGTTTTCATTCGTTGGATGCATTTTCTCCTAATAAATTACAAATATATAATAACAAATTATTGAATACCTGTTGAGTAACCTGCATTGACCCCTCTTCTCTTATTCGCGAACCACATTTGCTCATTTGCTCCTGGGTTTGGTGAAAGAACCGTAATTGTTGAGATTGCTATCTAATTTTTCCAAAACAGTACGATGTGGTTGCCTCCTCTCCGGGCATTTTCTGAGGTACAATTCGCAGGCGATTTTGCTGTTTCTATTATGCGAATAATAGATTCTTAACATGTCTCGTTTTTCTGCGTTGGAGAAGAATATCGTCATTAATTAGCTCAACAAACAATCAAGTAAGAACTGTGATAACAACAATAATGACAACAAGATAAGAATTGTCACATCTGAAATGATAAAATGTCACTTCAAACAGAAATTGTTACACGGCTTTGACAGCCGTGGCGAATGCGTTTTTCAGACGAATATTACGAATTTTGGCAATATTTCCGCCATTTCTGAATGCAAAGCTATACATCAATAAAATCAGCGCAAAAAGACATATCTAATGAACTCAAAAAGCAATATGGCGTCCATATGAAAAAATAAAGTTGAAGAAGTTCTAGAAAAACCGAAACGTTGCACAGCAAATTTGACATGCTCGTAATATTCTAGATTAATCAATGTTTCATACGACGAGTGATAAAAAAGTTTCGGCAGAAGGAAGAAAAAAAAACAAAAAAAGTTTTTTCGAAATAACACAGGAACTAAAGTGGCTAGCTTAAATTTTCTTACGTCAGTTTATTGCAGGTAGAAATAGGCAACTTTGCCCCGATTTAACGGTCTTCATATTTCTCACCGTTTCCGAGATCCCAATCGTGAGCTTCGAATTTGACTCACCCTGTATATATATATATATATATATATATATATATATATATATATATATATATATATATATATATATTACACCAATAACTTAAAATATTTTAATTTAATTTAATACGCACCTTCCTTCTGTAAGTAACTTAAATAGGTTCGCTAGCAAGAAAAATTGGACTAGTTTTTCAAACTAAAATTCTGGGTTTTTCTTTCGGAAAATGTTTGTTTGCCGAAAATAACAAGGCTCGAGGAACCAAATTTGCTACGCAAGTTTATGCTAAGTTTATCTCTAAGTTGAAATCAAACAAACTTATAAGTACTTAATTAAAAAAAAGTTTGCCGCTGGAGGTCAGAGCACTGAAGAAAACCGAAATATTGTGCGTGTTCGTAAAAAAAATCACTACCATAATGCACTTACTGCCTCCAGACTGTTTTAATTTCACAGATATATTAAAATATTTTTTTTGCTTTGTCACTGTGAAACTTAAAAAAAAAGTATTACTTTTAGATTGACAGATAACATAACATGATGAGGTCTTCATAATATACAACAGCAGCTTTATCATAATTCCAATACAGCTTTGAATATTTATTGATTTTTGAGCGGCTTATCTAGATTTGTTGGATTCTCTTGTAATGGAAAGTTGAAGTATCGACAAAGAATGTATTTATAATCCATAATATTTGTACATACAAACTAAAGCTTGTATACATGTAAATGAAGCAAATGTGGCTTCGTCTTGACAGGGGCGGCTCCTCGATAAGTGCGCACGTGCGCGCGCACTGCCGCCTGCCGGGGAAAAATAATATTTTTGCTATGCTATATTTTAATAAATGTTTATTTACTTTTGTACCTTTTGTACATTCAACAAACAAAATTAGTATATCGAGGATCGCAGAGTCGGCAGCCATTAATACAGAATACAGAATCAGAATAAGTATAGTGTTAATCGTTGCAGACGTTATATACATCCATATCCATATATATCAGTCGCCCGGCGGTGTGTATTTTTCGGCGCTCTCAGGAAATGCGAAACTTCAATGCGAAATGATCGCCTATCTTCGTCGAAAACGACCGAATAAGCAATCTTGTTGTGCGCTATAAAATTACACACTTGCAGTTTGTAGTGGACTTTTGGCAGAGCGTGTATGCCTAGTAGTAAATTTCGTGTAGTGCTTCTCGTTGGATTGATTTTTAATTAGATCATTTAGTTGTTTACATGTTCTAACAAGACAATTATTATTATTATGTTGGCTACTACTTCGGGTTGCTTAATAAGTGGACAAAATAATTGTGATACTGTGATTAATTCAGTGGATAATATTTTAAATTTAAAGGTTAACTTTTTAAGGGACTTTTCAACTACTAAAACCTATAACTAACTAGAGGAAAACTTGGTAAGTAGTTAATAATTATTAAGTTCGGTTAGTTTAGTAAGTAGGTTTTTTTATTATACATTTTCGGTGAAAAAATAGGCGAGCCCTTCATTTTTAGTGAATTTTTATTTAAAAAAATTCACTAATAGAGAGGTGTCGATGGAGAGACTTTGCAAATTTTTTTTCAAATGAGCGCGAACGAGGAACCCTAGAACCTATATCCCGGGTCAGTTTCAATTTTTATGTGTTTATATATATATATATATATATATATATATATATATATATATATATATATATATATATATATATATATATATATATATATATATATATATATATATATATATATATATATCTATATATATGTATCCAACCGATAACTCAAAAAATAAGCAACTGATTTCGATGAAACTCGGCAAGTGCCTTTCTTTTATTAATGGCTTGAACGAGGTTGTTAGTCAGAAAAATCGGATAAGGTTTTCCGGGAAAATTTTGAGTTTTGTTAAAAAAAAACTTTTTCTCCGAAAGTTACAAAGCTATTTTAATGAAATTTGGTGGATATGTTGCCCTGTAAAAGGCCTTATTACACACTAAAATTAAACTTGCTACATTTTTAGAAAATTGAGTTATTCTTTTGAGTTTTATTTTGAAAATTTTTTTTCTCCGAAAATTACAAAGTTATTTTAATGAAATTTGGTAGATATGTTGCCCTGGGTAAGACCTTATACACCAAAATTCAACTTTCTATGTTCGTAGAAACTTGAGTTATTCAAATTTGAAGCATTTAATAAAAATTTACTAGCATAACGCACTTGCTGCGTCACGAACTTTTTTTCTTGCGCACCCCCAATGCATTAAGGCACGAGCCGCTACTGGTCTTGACACTTTTAGAAGCAAAGGCCTAAACACCACAAAATAAAACCCAGTTCGCAACGCAGCAAGAGCGTTATCATCGTGAATATTCTTAAGAATTGTAGGCTTCTGGTACGACATATTACTAGCCAACTGGCCAACGAACCTTTTCAAGGTCTGACGACCGCAGCTATAAAACACGACAACACACACACACAACCTTTTCAAGCTATTTACAGACCTGCCAGGATAGAATTATTAAAAAAAATAATCTTTTGGACATAACTAGCAAAAAAATTTTTGCATAAATTTGTTATTACCAGTATAGTAGAAACAATGTACCATAATACATCAAAATAACTTTATTGTTTGAAAAAGTAAAAAAAAAATCTCCGAAAATAGACTCAAAATGTTCCCGAAAAACTGGCCCCCATCTCCTGGCCAACGAACATCTTCAAGATATTTACCCACCTACCAAGATATAATTATCGACAAAAACCTTTTCGACAAAACTACAAAAGAAAATTATAACTTATTAAACATTTATTATTAATTACCAAAGTTTCACAAAAATGATTTCTACGGAAACCCAAAAAGTTGTATACGACCCCTAGCTTTTTTCCACGAATAATATAAACCAAAACCGCTCTGAATGCGTCATTTTCATGGGACTCTGCTATCTATTGGTAAAATTGCCGTATCATAATTTTTGACATGTGCCAAATCTGAAACAATTGAAATAACTCGAGAACGCTATCAATTTTTTTTACAAACGGGTTATTATAATTCGATGGAAAATAAAAAAAATCAATAATATAAGAGCTGTTCCATTTAAAAAAAATGTATCACCAGCGACTTATGGGCCAACCTGTGATTGTCGATATAATTTTATAAGATGCAGCTCAAGACACCCTATAATTAACGTAAACAATTTTTTCTAGTATCTTGTATAATAACGGCAATATTAAGCTTTACCGTAGAAATGCGTCACCATGTATATACGAAAACAGATAAAAACTGAAACTAATCCCGGATATGAGTCCTAGAAGACCTATTTCACGCTCATTAAAAACTTCTTTTTAAATTTACAGGTCGCGGTTTGCTCATTAGTTTATTTCTTCAATTAAACCATAAACTCTGTAACTAAAACTACTTCTAAAGCAACAGAGAAAGGGTTTATTTGAAATGAATTATCTGGAAACATTTTATTAAAATGAAGGACAATGACGGTTGAAGCTGAAACTTCCAGACTTGTAAATCACATTTCTTGAGACATTTACTCTTACATAGCCTGTATTCGCTTTAGGTTCTTTGCCTAAAAGTTGTCCGCTCTGACGTTCCAAACAGCGACTTTGACGTTTTAAGAGGAAAAGTTATCAAATTTTTAAAGTATTTTTTCTGACATTTCTTGACCTTTTTGCGCCAAAAACTTAGCCTTCGTTTGTAACAAACAATAATAGACTTTGTTATGCACACAAAATATTTTTTGTTCTTGTGCGTTTCTCTGGTCATCAGTGGCACCCAAAACTTTTTTCTTTAAATGCCTATAACTTTTTTCCTTTGAGCTACGAGATATGAAAATTTTCAAAATTTTCCGAAACGAGACACAACATTCTTTGGGAAAAACTGTGCCGATTTTCCTGGGTAACAAACTTATCCAAGCCATTTGCACAAGGAAGATACTCACCAAATTTGATCGAAATCGGCCTATAATTTTTGAGGCATCCGTGTGATACACACACGAATATATATATATATATATATATATATATATATATATATATATATATATATATATATATATATATATATATATATATATATATATATATATATATATATATATATATATATATATATATAGGGTGGCGCATTGAAAACGAAACAGAGCGATTTGCGTCCAGAGAATATTTTTTTAATAAACGCTGAAACACGTCAATTTTAATATTGAGGGGGACATATTTTGACATAAAACTCAACTTTGTCACATCAACCCCTTAGGGGTGGTGATAACAACCCTTATATTTAAAATACGAAACATGGGTCGAGTGTTACATCATTTGAAAGCTCTTTCTTTTCCGAACTCAGCACACTAATTTTTTTGGAAGTTTTATCAACTCGTTTAAAAATTATTCACGGTTGGAATTGCAAGAACGTATTTCACTCATTCCGATAAGAAATGTGCTGATGGTCAATGTTTTGTTGGTTTGTAAACAAAAAATTGACTATCAGAACATTTCTTATCGGAATGAGAGAAATTCGGTGTATTATTTCAGTTTATCGGTCGGTTTGATACTTGATAGTACTACCGAAAATTAATTTCACAATGGTGTATTCTGTAGATCAAAAAGTTGAAATAATTACTCTTTTTTTCAAAAACGATGACTGTGCCAACCGTACCGCAAATTTGTTTAATGAACGACATCCGAACAGACATGTTTACAGAAAATACATTTTGGAGTAAGTTGCAAAGTTTCGAGAAAGTGGTTCAGTAGCCAACAAAAAACGGGATCCTGAACGTGAATTTCCGGTTAGAAATAAGACTACTGAGATTGAAGTTTTAGGACAAATTGCTGCAGACCCAACTTTGAGCACGAGAAAATTGGCCACTGTTTCAAACACCAAAAGAAGAATTATTCAGCGAATATTGAAGCATCATAAATTTCATCCGTATAAAATTCATCTTGTACAACAACTGAATGAAGATGATTTTGATCGGCGGCTGGAGTTTTGTGAAGTTATGACTGCACGAATAGCTGATAACGGGAACTTTCTGTTCAATATCTCTTTTTCGAGAGTACGTTTTTATTAAACTCTACAATCGTCATAATTCTCTTTATTGGGCAGATAATAATCCAAGAACTTTTCACGAAATCCACACTCAAACTCCACAGAAATTGAATGTCTGGACTGGCATTTTTGGAGACCGTTTAATGGGACCAATTTTTCTTGACGGAAATTTGAGTATCGAAACGTATTTGAAGTTACTAGAAGATATCGTTTACCCTCTACTAATTGACATTGTTGAAAATGATGATCTCTATCAAGAAAATCAATTAGTGTTTCAACAAGGTGGAGCTCCTCCGCATTTTTCACAACGTGTTAGGGAGTTTTTGAACAGAGTTTTCAGGACAAGTGATTGGGCGTAGAGGTGCTATTGAAAGGCCCCTTAGATCACCGGATTTAACTCCTTTAGACTTCTTTCTATGGGCACATTTAAAGAGTAGAATTTGCGCAACAGAACCGGAGTCTCTGGTAGAATTACGACGACGCATTGGTGAAGAATGTCGTCTCATAACTCCACAAATGCTCCAGAATGTCAGAGCTCATTTTGAACAAAATTTGTACGTTTGTATGGAAGCTGGTGGTCAACAATTTGAACACTTACTTACCCGAATAAACATTTTTGAACGTTTGGTTTTGTTTTTTAGTTTTTTTTAACGAAAAATTGACTAATTAGTGCATTTCTTATCACAATGAATGAAATACGTTCTTGCAACCCCAACTGTGAATAATTTTTAAACGAGTTGATAAAAAATCCAAAAAAATTAGTGTGCTGAATTCAGAAAAGAAGGTGCTTTCAAATGGCGTAACACTCGGCCCATGTTATCTATTTAAAATATAAAGGTTGTTATCACCACCCTTAAGGAGTTGATGTGACAAAGTTGAGTTTTATGTCAAAACATGTCCTGCTTAATATTAAAATTGACGTATTTCAGCGCTGCTTAAAAAAAAATTCCTGGAGGCAAATCGGCCTGTTTCGTTTTCAATGCGCCACCCTATATATATATATATATATATATATATATATATATATATATATATATATATATATATATATATATATATATATATATATATATATATTTATTTATTTATATTGAAACTGACCCCGGGTCTAGGGGTCCTAGCTTGCGCTCATTTAAGAAATTTTTTCAAAATTAAATGTCGCGATCTCATTAGTCAATTTTTTTAAAGGAAATTCCCTAATAATGTTGTGAAGCTAGTAAATTTTATTTAACAGGCTTGTATTTTCAAACATGTGTGTAAAATGAGTGTTCAGGCACCTGTGCCGCATTGTGATCTATTTTTGACACAATATGCAATAAATAGAGCAGACTTGACCCTAGTACAATAAAACAAATAAGCTGCTCATGATCGTGAAGCTAAAATAAACACGTTAGGCGTGACCCGACTAAGAATATAAAAGTGTTTATATACATAATGAATTAACACTCAATAAAAGCTTAAATTTAAGGGAAATTAAAAAGTCTGGACGCAGCACGTACGTTATAGTAGTGAATATTAATAAAAATGTTTTAATAAACAAATTTGTATTTCTTTAATGAAAGCAGGCATTAAATTTGGTTACCAGTATAACCTATATAGTTAAAACAAAGTACCATATTTCATCAAAATAACTTTATTGTTTGAAAAAGTACAAAAATTTTGCGAAAATAAACTTTAAATGTTCCCGGAAAAACTGGTCCGATTATCCTGGCGAACGAACTTCTTCAGCTATTTACCCACCTACCAAGATATTATTCACAAAAAGTTTTTCGACAAAACTTACAGAAAAAAAAATCATTAAAATGTGCAATTTTCGCAAAATCGGAAAACATTTTTTTCTGCATTTTTTTAATAGCAAATATGTATTTTTTAATGAAAGCAGTTACCAGTATAACCTATATAGTAAGAACAATGTACCATATTTCATCAAAATAACTTCATTGTTCGAAAATTTACACACATTTTCCGAAAATCAACTTTAAATGTTCAGCAAAAAAAATGGTTTTCTGGCCAACGAATTTTAGATTAATAGCAATTGGGCTATTGAAATTTGAAGCATTTAATGAATCTTCGCTACCATAACGCACTTGCTGCGTCCCGAATTTATTTTCTTACAGGCATGCATTATATTTCAATGGAATATGCAAAAATGCAAACGCGGTCTTCTCAATAACGATTCGCGAAAAAGTATAGACTATTAAACCACAAACTCTATAACTGAAACTACTGCCAAATCATCAGAGAAGGGGCCTATTTGAAATTAATTGTTTGCAAATATTTTAGTAAAATGAAGGACAATGATGGTCGCAGCTGTAACTTAAGGCTTTGTAAAACACATCTATTGACATTTGCTTTAAATAGCCCGTATTTGTTTTAGGTTCTCCGTCTAAAAATTGCAAATTTTGACGTTTCAAATCGCGACTTTGACATTTTAAGAAGTAAAATTTTCAAAGTAATCGCTCTTTTATTTCTTGCCTTTTTGCGTCAAGAAAACTTTGTCTCTAATATACAATAAGTCTTGTTATTCACACAAAATATTTTGGTTTTGTGCATTTCGCTGATCATCAGTGGTACCCATTTTTTTTAAATGTCTATATATTTTTCCTTTCGACTTAGAGATCTGAGTTGTGGCATGTAGGGTAAGTTTAATAGTGTAAACCTAAGTGCCAAATTTTGTTGCCATAGCTTTGTTATATTTGGAGATACAAAAATGTTCCGAACGAAAACCCAACATTTTCCAGGAAAAACTGGTCTGTATTTATTGTCCAGTGAACTTATCAAAGCTACTTGCAAAAGGAAGGCACCTACCCAATTTTATTAAAATCGGTCCAATTTGTCTTGAGTTATCCGTGTGATATATATATATATATATATATATATATATATATATATATATATATATATATATATATATATATATATATATGGCCTGACGACCGCAGCCATGAAAGAAGACAACACACAACACTATATACATATATATATATATATATATATATATATATATATATACATGTCCCGGTATTCAATGTACAACCGACCTACCACAGATTTTTCAGCCAAAATTAGGTCGATTAAGATCAACTCACCTCTATACAAAGTTGAATCGTTTAGCCGCCAGAGGGCTTCAAAATTATTAATTTTTCTATTTTTTTACCTATATCCTAAACACGTAATCCGATCATATTCAAATTTCACAGAAATATTGTAATGAGCAAGTGGTTTAGCCGTTATGAGAACTAGTGCAATTGCACCCCTGCAACGGTGTAAACTACCCCCACGCCTACATTTTTTATCGTATTTATTTCTCTGGCGGTTAGATAAATAACACGTTTATTTTTTTTCAAAGACCGATCTTTTTTCACATTTTTGTTGCTTTTGTACAATTTTTCTTACTCTCTTAGTTTTTACGCAAAATGGTATTAAGCTAACCACTGATAGTTGCATTAAACGATACTTAAATAATTAAATCCTGTTTCTATGGAAACGAGTTTGATTTATGCGTGTTTTGACACTACAGCTTATTATTGCATTAATAGTATTTGCCAAAGTGACAAATTAATAAGGTAATTTTTAGGAATATGGCTCATGTTTATAGTTTTTCTGAACAAGTAGATATGCTTTTAGTGTTAGGTTTATGCCAACATAACTTCAGCAAAAGTATGCAAGTCTACAGGGAGAAATTTTCAAGTAGGCAAACTCCTGATCGCAGAACATTTGCGTCTATCGAAAGACCGATAAGGGAGACTGGAATGCTAAGTGTGCACAGACCTAATGCTGGCCGTAAATCTAACGTCCGCCATCTTCGAGAAGAAGAGAAAGTATTGGATATCGTAAGTGATAATCCCAGCATTAGTAAGAGGCTGTTGGAGTACCAAATTGGAATTTCAAAACCACCAGTCAATCGTACACTGAAGCAACAGCTACTGCACCCATACCATTTACAACCTGTCCAAGAATTGCTGCCTGGTGATCACGACGCATGCCTTTTATTTGCACGCATTATGCGTCAGAAAAGAAGGCTAGATGCAAATTTTAACAAAAGGGTGCCTTTTACAGATAAGGCATGTTTCACGTGGCGAGGTGTGACAAATTTTCATAATGAGCACCATTATACAGACGAAAATCTTCACGCAATTCATGTAAGGCATTTTCCGCGTGTATTCAAAATTAGTGTGTGGATAGGAATAATTGATTGTCATTTGATTGGGCCCGTAATGTTACCTAATAGGCTAACAGCGGAAGGCTACTTACACTTACAAGAAACTTTGTCCGAATTTTCAGAAGATTTGCCGATCGCATTTCGTCGTGATATGTGGTACATGCATGTCGGTGCACCACCCCATTTTGGGCGCATTGTGAGGGATTACCTTAGTGAGCAATTTCCCAATAAATGGATTGGCAGATGACACGATGCTCCTGTTCCTTGGCCAGCACGTTCACCAGATGTAAATTCTTGCGACTTTTCACTATGGGAGCAGATCAAGACGTATGTTTACAAGGGAAAGATAAATACCGAGGAGCAATTGTGGGATAGAATTGAAGAAGCTGTTGCCTCACTGCGGAATTGGGAAAATTTAGAGCGTATAAGTTTTAATTTTTTACGTAGACTAGAAGCTATGATGCGAGTAAATGGTTGCCATATTGAACAATTAATGAGTTAGATTAAATTTGTTTCAATTTAAACTTTACACTAACTTTACTTTTCTTATTGCTTCTATGGTTAATGAATAAACATTTTATGAAGTATTGTATTTCTCCATCAAACTTCAACTCAAAAGCTATTTTGCGCAAAAACTAAAAGAGCAAGCAAAATCTTATAAAAGCAACAAGTTTGAAAAAAGGTCGGTCTTTGAAAAAAATGAACGTGTTATCTAACCTCCAGAGAAATAAATACGATAAAAAAAGTAAGGGGTGGGGGTAGTTTACACCCTTGCAGTGGCTCAATTGAACTAGTTCTCATAACGACTATACCACTTGCTCATTACAATATTTCTGTGAAATTTGAATATGATCGGATTATCTGTTTAGGAGACTTTGGATCGAAGTGAGTTGATCTTAATCGACCTAATTTTGGCTGAAAAATCTGTGGTAAAGCGGTTGTACATTGAATCTCTCTCTCTCTCTCTCTCTCTATATATATATATATATATATATATATATATATATATATATATATATATATATATATATATATATATATATATGTATATATATATATATATATACATATATATATATATATATATATATATATATATATATATATATATATATATATATATATATATATATATATATATATATACAGCGTGCAAGATTTCGCTGGTAAAGCTAGACTGTGCTTATACTAATGGCATTATCAAAAAATTGACTCGATAAAATTACTAGGCAGCATATACTTCATGACCTAAAAATATTTCCGAATACACAGGGTGTTCCGTTTGAGCTGGCCACTCACCAACTTGTTATTTTAAATAGAACACCCAGTGTATTTTCATATTTTCGGGTTTCTAGAGTGATTCTACGTCGAAAATGTATACGGTAATATAAGCGAAAACCCATTCATTTTTAAGTTATTTCTTCTTTTTCAAAAATAATGGCCTTTGCAGTCTTTATTTTACAAGTCTCTATCTTGGTAACTGATAGAGAAAGGACCATGATTTTGGCAAAGCAGGCGCGCAATACTATTGTGATTATCCTAATGTACACTAAAGCGCGACTAGATATACAGTGCGTTCACAAAATGGCATCCACTTCTGACAACTTCAAACTGTTTGAGATATATGATGAAACAACAAATTTAGAATGAATGATACGGCTGTTCGTATGTAGAAGCTAAGAAATACCCAGTATAAGCTAATTAGTTGGACTTTGTATAATTTATTTAATCGATTTCCTGATAAGCCACTCATATTTTGGAAATTATGAAATTAGAGACACACCTAATCTCCATTATATTTTTTACGAATTTTATGCAGTCTATGACGTTAAATGTGTACATTTATCATTCTTGAAGGGATACCAACACATTTAATGAATATTCAACCTTTCACTTGGTTGTAGCCCTTTATTGTAAACAACATTGTACATCAACATTTTCCCCTTTTAATCATGTTGACTGCTTTGCTTTACTTTTCGTCGACAGACTTGACATATTACCTGCTCTCGTTTACAAAGTGTGCTTTGCTTAGAAATTTAAAAGTTGGCAAACTCACCCGCGGCGCTATTTGACACTGTCAAAAAGTATTCTGTTAATTGTAGTTTAAAGAATCCTCGGAAAATTAAATAATGAATTATTCTGAAGCCGAATTACGAGATATGCTTTTAGCTTTGGGCGAATGTCATAGTAATACATTATTAGTCCAGAATTTATAACCAACGTTTTCCTGACAGACGATTGCCAACCAGAACGTCATTCGAAAGGTTAAACACCTGTTTTTCCACTACAAGCAGTATAAAATATTGCAATAACGCCAGGGGTCCGTACAAAAACGATGAGCTAACGCAATTATGTATAATTTTATCTGTGATTGAGGATCCACAAACCAGTCCGAGAAGAATATCAAGACAACGTAACATAAGCCAATGGTCAGTGAGAAAGGCTTTGAAACGAAA
Organism: Tillus elongatus; assembly: GCA_964006375.1. NCBI lineage: Eukaryota > Metazoa > Arthropoda > Insecta > Coleoptera > Cleridae > Tillus > Tillus elongatus. The sequence continues at coordinate 31,409,604 of OZ023262.1, read as the reverse complement.
CCGTTACCATGCCTACCATATTTCAAGGCAGCACGCTTTACAGACTACAGGAATCGGGTATCGGGGCGGCAAGGCCGCGGACGAGCCCTGAGGGAAAAAAAACAGGAATAGGGTGCAATTTTGTGAGTGTAGAAATGATGGAGAATGTGAGTGGGCAGTAGAAATGATGGACAATGATCCCAATTTCTTTGAATATGTACTTTTCTGCGATGAATTTTCATTTAGTAGTACCGGTAAGCCAAACCAACACAATCTTCCCTACTATGCAGATAGTAATCCCCACTTTAGGCATACTGTGGACAACCAACATCGATGTACTGTAAACGTATGCGCAGGATGTTTAGGCAACTACATTATTGGGCCATATTTTTATGAAGGTACTCTGACAGGCCAAAGGTATTTTAATTTTTTAGAAAATATTTTGCCTGCGACGAATGTGGTTCCAACAGGATGGCGCTCCACCTCACACAACGTTACTTGTCCGAGATTGGCTCAATAATAATTTTCCTAATCGCTGGATTGGTCGCTGTGGACCAGTTCCCTGGGCAGCTCGGTCTCCGGAACTCACATCCTGTGATTTTTTTTGTGGGGGGTATATTAAGGATCTTGTTTATGTTGTGCAACCAACCACTGCAGAGGACATGATTCTTACAATTAGGGAAGCATTCAACTCGATAACACCAGCAATATTGCAAAATGTTAGAAACTTTTAGACGAAGAGTGCATTTATGTCTGCAGGAAACTGGACGCAACTTCGAACATCTTCTTTAGTTTAGTTTCATTAATATTTGTTATCTCATTGTTTGTTATAGTCGTTCCAATCGTTTATAAAGTTTTTAAGTTAATTTTTTTATTGTTATCAAATAGGTACTATGCAAAATCTTTATTTAACGTATTATCTTTAAACTTTATGATATTATTTTTCAATAAACCGCTTAATAATAGTTAAGGGGTTTTATTTGGAATTGTAGAGTATTCAAAGTCCAACTAATTAGCTTATACTGGGTCTTTCTTAGCTCCTACACACGAACATCTGTATAGTTCATTCTAAACTTCTGATTTTATCATATATCTCAAAAAGTTTGAAGTTTTTGTATAGGTATGCATACATAAGATGAAAGGTAATGAAATTTCAAGTATAACGATATAATAATATACAGGGTGTTCCATTTGAAAAAAAATAGTTTTTGATTGTTGAAGTTATCAGAAGTGGATGCCCTTTTGTGAACGCACTGTATAACTAGTCGCGCTTTAGTGTACATTAGGATAATCACAATAGTATTGCGCACCTGCTAAAACCATGGTCCTTTTTCTATCACTTACTAAGATAGAGACTTTTAATTGTAAAATAAAGACTGCAAAGGCCATTATTTTTGAAAAAGACGAAATAACTCAAAAATGGATGGGTTTCCGCCCATACTACTGTACACATTTTCGACGTCGAATCACTCGATCAATCCGAAAATGTGAAAATATACAGGGTATTCCATTTAAAATAACGAAGTTGGCGAGTGGCCAGCCCAAACGGAACACTCTGTGTATTCGGAAATAATTTTAGGTTATGAAGTATATGCTGCCTAGTGATTTTCTGAAGTGAATTATTTTATAATGCCATTAGTATAAGCACAGTCTAGCTTTACCAGCGAAATCTCGCAGCTGTATATATATATATATATATATATATATATATATATATATATATATATATATATATATATATATATATATATATATATATATATATATATATATAGATAAACACAGATCCCCTCATCAGTGAACTTTTTTAAAGAAAATTCACTAATACACCAAATTCAACTTTCTAGGCTAATAGCTAATTGAGTTATTCAAATTTTAAGCATTTAATAAAAATGCACTACCATAATTGCTGTGTCCCGAGTTTGTTTTCATTCGAAAAGCAGACTGGCACAAAACACCTTGTTGACCACCTATCAAACATTGTCGTAAATCAAAATTATTTCTTCCTTTACCCCGCACCAACGTTCTTACAACTACCATAATTTTAACTATACACAATAAAACAATAAGAAAATAAAAATAAATCATGTATTATTGCCAAACAATGGGAGTGAATATTAAAAATACCGCAGGTGACAAAGAACGCATTTTAAACAGTCCCAGAGATAATTTGATAAAGTCCGGTGGAGATCGTCGCCGGAAGTTAACAATTACTTCAAAGAAACACGGGATTCGGTTACATGAATCAATAATGGGATATTTTTCTCCAGAATGCAATTTATTCCACTGGCACTCTGTGCACATATAAAGCGTTTATGAATTTTTCATTATGCAAATTCATGCAGAATACAGTGCGCTGTGTCATTCATGAATGTACAAATATGTAAAAGGATGTAATAAAATAGAGCCTCATATGGACAAAATCAAATACAATTTCATGGAAAATAGATATAAGCTGTCCCTCATAGTATACAGAGTGGAAATAAAGTGACGGGTAAACTCAATAACTGCGTTAAAAATAATTTCCTGGAAAAAATCTCGAAAGGGTATAACGATTTTACTGATCTGACATTATACTACATTATTGATAATTTACATCTTGTTACATCCATTGTTTTTCAACTTATGACGTCATCGATAATTTTTTAAATAACCTATTTTTCTTTATTACTGATTTTAGTGAGATTAAGAAAATTCACTAATAAAGAGGTAACGATGGTGAGACTGTCGGACCATTTGTTGAAATAAGCGTGAATTGGGGTCCCTAGACCCCATATCCAACGTCCGTTTGAAATTATATATATATATATATATATATATATATATATATATATTATATATATATATATATATATATATATATATATATATATATATATATATATATATACTATAAAATTTGTGGAAAAACCGAGTGACGAGCTTTCGGAAAAGTTTATTCCATTCTCAAGGCTATAACGCGAGCTTTACTTTAACTAATTATGGAATAACAAACATGAGAAAAACCTTTTGTAAATTTGACTGAAGTCGAAAAGTAAATAACAAAATGACCGTTACAAATATATGAATATATACCCAGACAGCACAGACACATTCTGAGAATATACCAGCAATGTTTCGAAAGAATATGCAAACATCCCCAGAACATTCTCACAAGATACAATATATATTCACAGAACATTCTATGAACATGACAATGGGACAGATTCTGTTATACTAATAATATTCGTAGGAGCTCCCAGTATCTTCTGAAAAAGTTCCACGAACATTAAACGAATCTTCTCAAAATGTTCATACATATACTCATGGGAACATTGAGATAAAAAAAAAGATATACAGGCTGTTTCGCATAAAAAACGACACAGAACAGGGGCATGTAGGGCAACCTAAAATATGATGATTTAACGCAACTTACTCTTATAATAAGGTGCATCCCTGAGAAGTTATAGGACTTCAAAATGGGGTTTTAAATTTCGAAAAAAATCAATATCTCAGTAATACTTCAACTTAGAAAAACCAAATTTGGTGCACGTTTTGGGTGTACCAAGAGCAATAATCGGTGGTGAGTAGAGCTCACTTGAAGCATTTCAAAGGGTTGAATAAAATGTGACAGAATTTCTTAACCTATTGGCGGATCTAAAAAATTATTATTTCATTTTATGGGGAAGTAAATTATAAAACTTTTGTAGTCTTGTTATTTTTCAAAAAACTTTTCTCGTTTTCAAGAAAAACCCGAATAACTAAAGACACATATATTACCAATGTTACTTAAAATCATAAAAAATTTAATAAACGCCTGTGAAATTATCACGTTGAAGAATCGATAGCAATTTTTTTATTTCTGTAGTTTGAGTTGTCTGTTTTCCAATAAATTATACTTATTCACACTTTTTTCCTGATTGTTAAATTTGACCTATGCATAAGTTTATTGGCAAATATTGAATTTTCGATGATTTTTAGAGATTAAAGATTAATAAAATATGTTTTTTACTTATTCGTATTTTTCTTGAAAACAACAAAGTTTTTGAAAATAACAGGAGTAACAAAGTTTTAGAGTTAAATTCCTCATAAAATGAAATATTTTCTTAAATTCACCAACCTGTTAAAAACTTGTGACATTTTAAGGGTTCATCGCCCCTAATCAACCCTTTCAAATGCCTTAATTGAACTCTACTTACCATTGATCAATGCTCTTGGTACACTCAAAACGGGTACTAAATTTCGTTTTTCTATCTTAAAGTATTACAGAGATATTGATTTTTTTCGAAATTTGAAACCACACTTTGAAGGCCTATAACTTCTCAGGGGTGCAACTTAATATAGGGGTAAGTTGCGTTAAATCACCATATTTTACGTTTACCTACATGCCCCTGCCTTGTGTCGGTTCTTATGAAAAACACCCTGTATACATTTTTCGAATGATACAGAAATTAAAAAAATGCAAAGATATGAAATATTGGATTTATCTTCAAAATCTACTGATTTTCCACCATTTAACTGGCCTTTTATATATTTTCGTATAAGAAAGCCCAGCAGGCTATAATTTGAACTTCAATCACTCACCCTTGTGTAGGTTACCATATTGTTCTAGTGGCTACACACACCTGGAAACTCAAGTTCAGATACGTAATAAGTCGACAATCCGAGTATTGCACATTTATTTAGATTAAGTATGTACTTATAACAAATACAAAGACATGTCTGAATAACATTAATAAAACAATTAAAACTTTAATAATATAAAAACAAAATAAATAAAGATACAGTTCTTGGAGTCGCCAGAAAATTTAATGGCCAAATACAAAGTTTCCGCGATGAATAATCGCGGTTACCCCACTGAAGTAACTTGAAATTTGGCTAGACTATTGATCCTACAGACTTCCAGTAAGGCATTAAAGGAATTGCATTACACAATAGTACTTACACCTTTATAAAATACAACTAAATTGGACAGAGCCTGCCACAAAATCACACTCACTTGCACTTACACAAAACTACAACTGAAAGTCATCAATCTTCCCTTGTATGGTTGCTTTCTGCTCTGCTCCGGAGGACCTGATTTTTACTTCTAAAGCTATTTCCATATCCCGATGCCCGATGTTTGTCACCAGCAGCTTGGATATTGTGCTTGTAAAGGCATACTTTGGCAAACTGATTTCGTATCTGATAAATTGCAAGTTTTATTGTACATTCATCTTCCCACCATATATTCAGGTCTACATTTTCTGCACTTTATCGTGATACTTCTCACAGCATTCACTTCTTCCAAAGGAGTAAAAGGCCCGAGATGTTGCTTAGATAATTCTATAGATTTTTGCACTTTTCCGGTCCATCAGTCCATTCACATAAAACGGTGGTGGTGGTTTATATTGCATAACTTAGGTACTATTGAACATAACACAATTTTTTAATTATATATTATACAATGTAGGTGTGCCAAATTCGTAAGATGATCCAGTCTCAAGCAACATTGGCGAAGCCATCGTCAGTCTCAACTACAGGAGATGCTTTAAAACTTGTTTGTTTACTGGGTGCGTTTTAGCTTTGGATAACCTGACACCATGTTTTAGTTGCTTCTGTACTCTGGATCTACGTTTGCAATTACACACTGTTCTGCGTGTTCACATTATTATTTTTAAGTAATTATGTTAGAATATAACCTTATACAACATTAACAACAGAGTGTTCAGGCTGACATTAATTTTCATTTACGTCTAGCGGCCATCTTGCCATTTGCCATCTTCCCTTCCCGGCGACATGGACATGCGCTCTATGCCTAAAGAAGGGATTGCCTAAATATACAATTTTCCGATGTGTTTACCAGAGACAGGTAACATAATCAAACATACAAAATAGTTACTATTATAATTCTCACCGCTATACCGCAATCATCATCTATCTTTTTCATTAAATTTTAAACTTATATAATATTATAAGGACACCTCAAGCACATTCTGAGCGAATATTCGGAATAATAATCTATTTACATATTATTAGTATATTGATGAAGAATTTTCTTAGGATGTGATTGAATGAATGTACTCAAGATTCAAGTATTCAAGATTAAAGTTTGAAATTCCATAAATGTTATTAGAACATTCCGAAAAAAATATTTTGAAAAAAGAATGTTTTCACATCGTGAGAACATTCTGAGACTATATTGTGCTGTATAGGTATATATATATATATATATATATATATATATATATATATATATATATATATATATATATATATATATATATATATATATATTTATATATAAACATATCAAAATTCAAACTCACCCTTCGATATGGGTTCTACCGTCCCTAATTCGCGCTCATTTTAAAACATTTTCCGAAAGTCTCACCATCGTTACGTCTCTTACAGTAAATTTTCTTAATGAAAATTCACTAACAACACATATTTGCTATGAAAAACATTTTTATGAAATTCTCTACCATAACCCACTTACCGCGTCCAGACTTTTTAATTTTGTCCAATAAACAAACATATTATTATTAATAAAACAATAACTACGGAAACCTTAAAAAGTATTAGGTTTTAAAATAAAGTTTGAATGCAATTAGTTCGCAATAAATTACGGACAATTAAGACAATCATTAAGACCGTTATATAAGCTTAGAGTTCACTTATGTAACTCAACCATTGTTGTCTTCTTATTATATTTTTTCTCCATTCTGGTATAAAAAGCTTTCAACATAACATTTGTGAAGTCATTTTATTAGCAGATAAACACTTAATTTAAATAAGAAACGCTGTTATAAATGTAAAGTGTAAGCAATTTGTTTACGACAGGGAGAGAATTGCTGGGTATACTCGACAGCTGATGAAGATCTTGCCAAACAAATGACTGTCACTTTGCAATTTAACTGGTGTGATTATCTAATTATCTTGTGACATTATCATGTTAGGTATAGTTAATCACCATTGAGCCGTGAACGATCTCACTTTGTAGCTTTGCAGCACCAAACAATCTGCAAGATAACAAGGTGTTGCACGGTAAAAACATTTAATAAGCGATTAGTGGTAAATAAATTAAATATCTTGTTCTTACCTTATTTTATCTTGTATCAATTCAAATTTTTATATGTTATATATATATATATATATATATATATATATATATATATATATATATATATATATATATATATATATATATATATATATATATATATATATCACACCGATAACTCAAAAAATAATGGGCCGATTTTGATTAAATTTGGTGAATACCTTTATTTTTCAAATGGCTTGGATAAGTTCGTTAGCCAGGAAAATCGGCCCAGGTTTTCCTGGAAAATTTTGTGTTTTCTTTCGAAAACAATGTATATCTCCGGAATTAACTAGGAAAGGGCAACCAAATTTGGTACGCGGGTTTATATCATTATAGGTAAGGTACCTACCAAAATTTAGTTTTGTAGATCAAAAGACAAAAAAGTTATAGGCATTTAAAGAAAAATAAATTTTGGTTTTCCTCAAAACGTCAAAGTCGCGATTTAAAACGTCAGAATTGGTAATATTTAGGCAATGAACCTGAAACTAATATGAGCTATGGAAAGAAAATGTCTCAAGAAGAATGTTTTACAAAGCCAGAAAAATAAATTGGAGTTTTCCTCAAAACGTCAAAGTTGCGATTTAAAACGTTAAAATTGGCAACAATTAGGCAAATAACTTGAATCTAATACGGGCTATGGAAATAAAATGTGTCAAGAAGAATGTTTTACAAACCCTGAAGTCTTAGTTTCAAATAGACCCTTTCTCTGATGCTTGGCAGTAGCCTTAGCTATAGAGTTTATCGTTTAATGGTATATAGTTTTTGTCGAATTTTCGTAAAAAAATCAATAAAGGTCAATATATCTGTTATTATACAAGATATGAAAAAAATGTATATATCAATTATAGGGTGTCTTGAGCTACATTTAAAAAAAATATTTCTACAATCACAGTTGGTGATACAAATTTTCTTTTTTTTTTTCATCTAACACGCCGTATGTTATTGCATTTTTGCATTTTCCATCGAAATCTAATGCATGTTTGTGAGAAAAGAAATTCTGGACGCAGCAAGTGCGTTATGGTAGCGAATTTTGATCAAATGCATCATATTTGAATAGCTCTATTTGCTATTAACCTATTAACCTAATCCCTTTTTCGGGAACACTTTAAGTTTACTTTCGGAAATTTTTGTACATTTTCAAACAATTAAGTTATTTTGAAGAAACATGGCACATTGTTTTTACTATATAGGTTACACTGGTAACCAAATTAGATGCCTGCTTTTAAAAAAAAACACACATATTTGCTATTAAAAGTATTTTAATGAAAATTCACTACCATAAGATTTGAATTTGAAAATTTTCAATCAGAGGTAACTTGATTTTTTTTAATCTAACGGTACCCATATGTCCCCATCATCTGATTCAGCGTTAAATTCCCTAAATTGCTGCGTCCAGACTATATATATATATATATATATATATATATATATATATATATATATATATATATATATATATATATATATATATATATATATATATATATATATATATATATATATCACACCGATAACTAAAAATAATGGGCCGATTTTGATTAAATTTGGTGAATACCTTCCTTTTGCAAGTAGCTTGGATAAGTTCGTTAGCCAGGAAAATCGGCCCAGGTTTTTCCAGAAAACTTTGTGTTTCCTTTCTAAAAAAATTTATATCTCCGGAATTAACAAAGTAAGGGAACCAAATATGGTACGCTGGTTTAAGTCGTTATAAGTAAGTCACTTACCAAAATTCAGCTCTGACAAAAAGACAAAAAAGTGATAGGCATTCAAAGAAAAATATATTGGGGTTTTCCTCAAAACGTCAAAGTTGCGATTTAAAACGTCAAAATTGGCAACATTTAGGCAAATAACTTGAATCTAATACGGGCTATGAAAATAAAATGCGTCAAGAAGAATGTTTTACAAACCCTGAAGTCTTAGTTTCAACCGTCGTTGTCCTTCATTCTACTAAAATGTTTCCAGAAAATTCATTTCAAATAGACTCTTTCTCTGATGCTTGGCAGTAGCCTTAGCTATAGAGTTTATTGTTTAATGGTATATAGTTTTTGTCGAATTTTCGTAAAAAAAAGTCAATAAAGGTCAATAGATCCGTTATTATACAAGATATGGAAAAAAATTGTATATATTAATTATAGGGTGTCTTGAGCTACATCTTAAAAAATTATTTCTACAATCACAGGGTGGCGCATAAGTTGGTGATCCAATTTTTTTTAAAATCAAATACGCCTCATGTTATTGCATTTTTGCATTTTCCATCGAAATATAATGCATGTTTGTGAGAAAAGAAATGCTGGACGCAGCAAGTGCGTTATGGTAGCGAATTTTGATCAAATGCTTCATATTTGAATAGCTCAATTAGCTATTAACCTGTAAGGTTGACCAAGAAATGAGTTTTTTCGGGAACACTTCAAGTTTACTTTCGGAAATTTTTGTACATTTTCAAACAATAAAGTTATTTTGATGAAACATGGCACATTGTTTTTACTATATAGGTTATACTGGTAACCAAATTTGATGCCTGCTTTCTTTAAAAAAAAACACACATATTTTCTATTAAAAATATTTTTATGAAAATTCACTACCATAACGCACTTGCTGCGTCAAGACTTTTTAAAAGTTAGTTCCCTAACTTAATGACCTCAAAGAAAACCTGATAATTATTCAGTGGAAAATTTAGTTTTATGTCAATATTGTACACTTTTGAGCAAAGATTTTATAGCGGATTTTTCTGATATCTTTATGGTTACACAACTCGTTAAAGACAATTATGTTACAATCGAGAAAATAAAAGGTTAATTAAAGTGGATACTTACTCTTTTCGTGTAAATTTTGACCAAAAGCTTATATTTTTCAGACCTTCAGTACAAAACTCTGGCGTTCAGAATCGATAGTAATTAATTGGGTATCTATACAGGCTGTACCACGTAGAACTTCCATTAGCCGTTGCTGGAGTACGGCTCACAATTGCATTCTAAGAATTCACGCACGCGGGTTTCTCAAAATTTCCAGTTTACTGAAAATATTGACGTTAGTATGGGACTTCCGGTTATACCAGAAATAGACGTCAACTTTCTTATTTCAAATAGAAGATGGTGTTTTTAATTCCCGATCTAGATTGCTCGACAAATTTTATGGTAGGTTTCACTAACATGTTATGTCATTTTTCTCAACCATTTTCGAGATATTTGACTTTTTTCAAAAATTTCTTTAAAAATATTGTCACATATACACACCTTTATCTCTCTTATTTTTCAACCTGAAGAGTTGAAATTTTAAAATGCAAGTTATGAAGCGCCACAAAATATTTGGAATTTACTAAAGCTAGTACAAGTCTGACAGGGTGTCCGAAATAGATCGGTCAATCGTGATAACTTTAAAACCTAATAACTCTCTTATTTTAAATAGAACAGCCTTTATTTTATAACGGTAGTTCATGTACTTTTTATTGTTTTTTCGATTGGTATCAACATTCTTTATACCTAAGTCCCACCGATTTGAAGATATTTAAACATTATTTGCGATAAGAAATAATTATTAGTCAGTTTATCAGGTTGCCTTGGAGATGAAAATTTTAAACGTCATCTTCCGACATAAGTAAAATATGCAACGACTTTTGAATATAACTTTTATTTATTGCACACAACTACAAATTATAACTTAGGTAAAAATAAATAGTAGCAATGTAACTTTAAAAGAAATGTCTTTAAAAAAATCAACGACTTCTAACTGGCCCTTATTTGATTTCTTTCTTGTCCAGATGAGATTAAAAATTCAGGACGCAGCAAGTGCGTTAAAGTAGTGAATTTTGATAAGAATTGTATACTATTAATAAGATATAATATTAAACCTAATTCTTTAAATTTAAATGGACCTTTGAGATCGGTTTTGGAGTCCCAGTTAACGATTATTTGTAAAAGTGTATATTTTATATGGAGCTAAAAAGGTAAAATTTGGTCTTAGATATAATATGTAAGTACTGCAAGTTTCTTAAAATAATTGTGTTACAAATTTCATTGAAGTTACAAAAGTTTTTCAGAAAAAAATTAATTATTTACGAAGGGAATGTACCTGTCAAATAATTAATATGGCACGTATTTTCCTTATTAATTGCTTGGATGGTTTTGTTTTAGTCAACCCATCCAGTTTTTGCAGACAATAAACAACAAAAAAGGTTTTCTAAAACAAATTTGTAGTTATCCGCGAAGATCATTATGTTATTTTTCTTTAATTGAGAAATTTATTGAGCTATCAGATGTGAAATATTTTTACGAAAATTTTCTACCATAACATACTTGCTGCTCCAACACTTATTTACGGTTGCTGTATCTATACTTTTTAAAAACGATAAAATATTGCAGCTAACTATGTAGGACTGACAAACAAGGCAATCTCAAAATCATTTTTGGAAAAATAATTTAAAAAAAAAATGAAATGAGATAACAATTTAAACACAAATTTAAAATCTTGGTTCGCTGATTCGTGGCGGGGATTCTCCTTTCCTTCTGCATGCCTACAATCACCCTCAATGCATAAACAAGAACAATGCAAATAAGAAAAATTCCTTTGGAGCAACGCCTAAGAAAGTTACGGGACCTGCGGTGAATATAGAGGTTCTGTGCGCGGTAAACAAGATTTTAAGGACATATAGCTGCAAAATGGGATAAAGGCAGCTTAAAGAGGTCCAACTAAGCTGTTTCTTTCGCACTTTCTGCTCACATTTCCCTTTTAACTTCTTCTTCGCCCAGCCTGGTCCTGTAATTTTCTTGTGGGCTGTTTAAAAGAAATTCTTCTTTTGGTTTGGGCCACCAGAAGGGGTTCTAAGAATATTTCTGAAAATATTTCTCTAAACAACCCCCATGTACTGATCTGCAAATTTACCGAAAATTTTAACTTTTATTTACAAACGGAATGCATCTATGAAATTATAGGTTTGAGCGATGCACCTATAAGCATCTCTACCATAACGCACTTAAACTCTTTTCAACACTTATTTTTTTGAAAATGAAATAAATATAAAATATAACATGTGGATGGTTAGAGACCGTGCAAAACACAGGAAAGCTTGACTGGATGTTGTGGGTAATATATTGATAATTTCACGTAATATGAGAGCATTAGGAGGTAGATGGCCGTGGAAGAAGCAGAAATAGCATGTCAGAACAGAAGTGCATGGAGAAATATTGTTAGGATATAGCATAGAACTTGTGGTGGGCCAATCACTATATGGGAAAGGCGTGACAGGCTGTAGCGGTAATAGTGTGTGTCTGTTATTGTTCAAAGGACTAGAAAAAAAAATTTTTTGATTAAAGTTTTGACTTTGAGAACTGGCTCATTCAGTCACTGTCACTCTTCAAAATGAACAAAGATGCATCTGACCTTGCTTTTCACAATGGCAAAACCTGTCTTAAGAATGTTAATTTAACAAGCTCTTTAACTTTTTTCTTTTATCTCCCTATACACTTGCCGTTTACTAAAAATAGATAATAAAATTAAAGCTTACATACATACCCAAGCACACATGCATATGCATGCAGACATCTATGCTACAAGTTGCTGCAGGAGAAACACTGGGACATTTTTCACACCAATGGAGCCGGTCATGGTGACTTTTTAACATACTGGGGAGGCTGCGGTCAAAAAAGTTTAACACAAGGAAAGATACAAAGGAACTTACTTTTATCTCTCTGACTATACATTAAATTGCTACGTTTATGTAGTATCCCTTTAGACTATATACAAAGAGCTATATAAACCTAGCTAACTTAGAGTCTTTAATAAGTACACTTGGAGAACACCCAAATCACCACAACACATATTTCAGAGACCTTACGATCGTTTTGTTGACCAAGTCAACATCTTCAGAGGAAGAAAAATTCTTCAGAGGAAGAAAAATTCTTCAGAATTTTTCTTCCTCTGAAGATGTTGACTTGGTCAACGAAACGATCGTAAGGTCTCTGAAATATGTGTTGTGGTGATTTGGGTGTTCTCCAAGTGTACTTATTAGTGCTCATCACAGGCTCCAGTTTTCACATAGTTAGAGTCTTTAACAAAACACATGAAAGCTACCATGACACTTTTATTACAAAGAGCTTCATACATAAGTGATGTCACATCAAGTGGAAAGGAAACATTGTATTCTATCAAATTACAAAATAATATTTTTCTTTGATCATGATGTATAATACAGGAAAAAATCAAATGATTTAGATCAGCTGGGCTGGTATTGTCGCATGAGCAAAATGGATTGTCTTCACCTTTTATTTTATACAAATGAGACTTAAAAGCACCATGTCCTATGATAATTCTATTAAGTGTCGTAGACAAATACCTAGGAAGCAACAGTTCTTTGTAAATCGGCTTTTCTCTGAGATTAGGGATGATACTACTGAAGTGCTTGTTACAGCTACTTTTCAACTTATTCCAATGATCCTGCCACCTTATATTACACACATGTTTTACTTGCGGAAGTAGATCTCTGTTACTGTAAAAGTCATATTTACAAACTGTTTTAGTTGCTTTTTTGGCAAAATAGTCGGCCTTTTCATTACCCTCAAGCTTTGAGTGCCCTTTTACCCATATGAAATTAACTATTTCGTGCTGTTGTTCCAAGACCTCTAATTGATAAGCAATATCACATATTACCCTAGACCGATATATAGCATTTTGAAGATTCGATAGAGTTCTTAACAGTGAAAGGGAATCGGTCAAAACAACAAAGCTACTCATATTTTGGTTACAGGCTAGTACTAACGCTTTTTGTATGGCAACAGCTTCAGCAGTATAAATTGAAGTGAACTTTGGCGGACTAAATTGCTCAACATAATCTGATTGTTTAATGTACACTGAGCATCCCACTTAATCTTGAATTTTTGACCCATCAGTATAAATCTTGACCGCTTCTTTATATGGTTTTAACGCTTGTTTCAATATACAAGTATTTATATCTGGTATGTTAGTAAATATGGGTATAATAACGTGAGGTTTTATCAGTTGTATGTTATAAGAAAAATCAAATCTAAAATTAAGGATTTCTTTCGCATACCATTGAGAATTTTCGATTTCCAAAGAAGCGCCAAATAATGGTGGTGAAGTAGAAAAAAAAAACTAGCATAATACTTCTGCAATAACTAACCGTCAGTTGATATGTTTTGTTATTCTGTAAGAACAAGTATCTATTTGTAATTCAAGAAATATTGTTCAACATTTCCAGTACAACGTCGATAAGAAACATTTCAATACATTAACCATCCTACCTGTCGATACACACGGTATGTACGCTCTCGGACAGAGCACATTCGTTTTTTTATAAAAGTCATGTAACTTACATGAGAGGAAATCTCGGAATATAAAACAGATATAAAACTTGCTCAGAGATAACAACTTTATGAGACAGAAGTAGAGAAATAATGAAATGACATTTTATAAATGAGGTTAGAGTTTAAATTTACAGTGTTTTACGACGAACTTCATGAAATACCTACATTATTCTGTGTTTTAAGACAAACTTAATTGCGCTGCTTACCTTTTAGTGTCTACAGGTTGAAAATATACTTTTCAAAAAATACGTCTAACAGAGATCAATCTATAGCTTCAATGTTGTGTAGTAGGTGACCTAACCTGGAAAAAAAGAGGCTATATAAAGTTTATACGCTGAACTATAAGATAGACCAAGAAAAAAACTCGGGACGCAGCAAGTGCGTTATGGTAGTGAATTTTCATTAAATGCATCAAATTTAAATAACTCAATTTTCTATAAACTTAAAGAGTTTAATTTTAATACGTAGTAAGGTTTTTCCTAAGGCAAGATATCCACAAAATTTCATTAAAATAACTTTGTAATTTTCGGAGAAAAAATTTTTTTCGAAAGAAAATTTAAAATTTGAATAACTCAATTTTCTCTAAACTTAGAAGTTTGAATTTTGGTACGTAGTAAGGTTGAGGCAACATATATAGTAAATTTCATTAAAACAGCTTTGTTAATTTCGGAGAAAAATTTTTTTTCGAAAGAAAACTCAAAAATTTTCCGGAAAACCCCGTCTGATTTTTCTGGATAACGAACTCATCCAAGCCATTAATAAAAGAAAGACACTTGCCAAGTTTCATCGAAATCGGTTAATTATTTTTTGAGTTATCATATATATATATATATATATATATATATATATATATATATATATATATATATATATATATATTATGCTGTGACAATACCTCTCACAAGCACCCTAAAATATAATCAAAATGTGCACAGTTATATATGGTTTATTTCTTTTTCCCTTAGTCTCAATACACTACATATTTTATGACAATCGATTTAATTTACTTATTTGATTTCATAAATAGTCGGTTAATGGTGACTTGAATGGAAGCCGTGTGTATTCGGGAAGAAACTATTGACTATTAATAACAACAATTGACTAAAAACGCTGCGAGTTGTAAGGAAAAAAATAATTATACTACAGAGGTGATAAATGATAATAAATTACAATAGGGTTATATATAATCCTAAATGCTTCCAATGATTAACAATCAGTGAATTCAGTATTATTGACATTTCTCTGAAACTTAAAAATGAATTTCATGAGTCAATGACAATAAGAGAAACTATCATTGACTAACCAACAGCAACCACATACTTGACCTATGATTTAAACATAAATGTTTCAAATTTGAATAGGTCAATTTTCTGTAACCCTAGAAAGCTGAATTTTGGCACATAGTTAGGTCTTTCCCAAAGCAATATGTAGACCAAATTTTATCGAAATTTTCGGAAAAAAATTTTGTTTGAAAGAAAACTCAAAATTTTCCCGGAAAACCCCGTCCAATTTTCCTGGCCAACGAACTCATCCAAGCCATTAATAAAATAAAGGCACTTGCCGAGTTTCATCGAAATCGGTTAATTATTTTTTGAGTTATCAGACGGATACATATATATATATATATATATATATATATATATATATATATATATATATATATATATATATATATATATATATATATATATATATATATATATATAAACATATAAAAATTCAAACTGACCCCGGATATGGGTTGTAAGGGTCCTAATTCGCCCTTATTTTAAAGAATTTTTGCAGTCTCACCATCGATACCTCTCTATTAGTGAATTCACTAAAAGACAAAAAGAAATTACATCCACATCGTCAGTACGCGTGGAAGTATGGCATCGGTGACAAACATTTCTTTTTTGTTTTGTTTAAACGTCCTAAAAAGTGCCAAAACATATAGAAAACATGATTTGAGAACGAAACATTTTTGTGTGTCGGCTGTCGGTCTGTATGTCTGTCTGTTTGTAGCTACGATAACTTTAAAATGAATTGAGATATTCTCTTCAAATTTGGTATACAGTTAGCACCCGACAAACAAACGGTGCGAATTGCTTTTGAGTTAAATCACTTTAGCGGGTAGGGTATGAATTGGAGATGGTTTGGTGAAAATTGACCTTTTTTCCTTGAAACTCGAGCAATATAACGTTTGAGAGTTTGTTTGTTACAAAACTTTCAATTTCATCAAACATCTGGTATTCTGTGCTGAAATTAAAGTAAGGGTTGAATGTGCGGGGTAAAATATTGGTGACGGAAATTTCGATTTTTTTGTTGTTGCTAAAACGGCGTAAAAAGTCTCAAATCATTTAGAAGACTTGCTTCTGGAACGAATTTTTTTTGTCTGTTGATCTGTCGATCGGTACGTCTGTCTGTAAGTAGGCGCAATAACTTTCGAACTAATTGAGATTCATTTTCAAATTTGGTATCCAGCACCCGACAAAGGAACGCTTTCAATTGTTTTTGGGTAAGACCGCTTCAGGGGAAATGGGATAAATGAGAGGTGATTTAATGAAAATTGACATTTTTCTCGTTAAAACTCGAGTAATATGACGTTTCAGAAGTTTATGGGTACAGGAATACGAATATTTTCTTTGTAGTCAAGTCATGGACCCTAAATTGATTGTACGAGAATGCTTTTCTAAGGAAAGTAGATTATCGCAGCTATGTGGAAGTTATGATTCAATTGGCAGAACTATTTTTTTAAAGAGATTTTATTTTCATAAGAGTCGTGTACTAAACGGTATAAAACCACTGTTCTAACTATTTTACACTGCGTTGTCATACTATAATCTGTGAAAGCCCAGTCATGGTATATTATGCCAACTAACATAAAAATATGGTAAAAGACTCGGCAAGTGCCTTTCTTTTATTAATGGCTTGGATGAGTTCGTTAGCCAAGAAAATCGGCCGGGTTTTTCCGAGAAAATTTTGAGTTTTCTTTCAAAAAAAATTTTTTTCTCCGAAAATAACAAAGCGGTTTTAATGAAATTTACTATATATATTGCCTTTGGAGAGACCTTACGAGGTACCAAAATTAAATTTTCTCAGTTTATATAAAATTGAGTTATTAAAATTTTAAATTTTCTTTTGAAAAAATTTTTTTTCTACAAAAATTACAAAGTTATTTTAATGAAATTTAGTGGATATCTTGCCCTAGGAAAGACCTTACTATATACCAAAACTTATCTTTCTAAGTTTATAGAAAACTGAGTTATTCAAATGTGAAGCATTTAATAAAAAATCATGCTGCGTTCAGAGTTTTTTTCTTTTAATTTTGAACAAATTTCTTCAAATGAGCGCGAACTAGGCCCCCTAGAACCCAGATCCAGGGTCAGTTGTAATTTATATATATATATATATATATATATATATATATATATATATATATATATATATATATATATATATATATATATATATATATATATATATATATATATATATATATATATATATATATATATATATATATATATATATATATATATATATATATATATATATATAGTGCTTTCATTTCAAAACTAGCCACCCTGAATAATTTCTTCATCAAGAAAATCTGGTTTAAAAACAACACAGGTCAGTTGGGATTTCGAGGGGGACGTTCAAAAACAGTATTTTCGGAATTTTACTTTTCACCCCCTAAGCCCCAGTCACCCCAACTTTATAATTTTAAATGACACCCCCTAGCCTGAGATACATCATTTTAAAGGTATTTAAAATCCTAATCCAACGGCGTCCACGAAATTTAAATCCACCGCCAACTTTTGAATTTAGAAGAAAAAAACGTCATCAAATTTGGAATGTTTTTTAAAAGTTTATTCAATAGTTTAAGACAAAAACCAACTTTATTAAGTGCTCAAAGTGCCCTCCGTTGTTAGCTAAATAATAAAATAGTCGACTGTCAAACTTTTTTCTAACATTTGAATTGTTTTTATCAGTAATTTTTTTGAGCGTAATGCTGTTACAAATTTAGCTCCCCGGTGCCATTTGCGGCTATCAATTTTCCTGGTACGAGGTGATATGGGAACGACAACGCGCATGTCTAATTTAACGATGAATTTTAGATAAAATGAACCAGTTTTACTTTATTAATAACTTTGTTACTTATTCGTATTTAGTGTTCGATTTCTTGAAGACTGCAATGAGTTAAAACCGAGTCTGTTGTGATTAAATTTTTAATTTTGAAAATTTCAAACTCATTTAAATCATTTCAATTTAAAATATTAAATTTAAATAAAACTAACAATCATGATTTACGCTACAAAAGAAAGAATTGAAATAATTTACTTGTTTGGTGCTCAGAATAGGTGTGCTCGTAATACCGTCCGAGTTTTCAACGAAAGGCATCCTGAAAAAATGTGGGACACCAATATGTGCTGTCTTGCACGAAAATTTGAAGAAACCTGCTCAGTATGTAACAAAGCAAATACGCAACCACAAGTTCTTAACGAAGCTGCACAGCTTGCGGTTTTAGGATGTTTTGCTGCTGAACCTACGACTTCAATTCCAAAAGTCGCTGCATTAACGAATATTTCCGTCGGTTTCATACATAAAGTTTTAAAACTTTACAAATTCTTTCCTTATAAATTTACCATTCTCCATGAACTCGGCGAGGATGATTATGGTAGAAGGATTCGATCCTGTGAATTAATGACTGCCAGAGTTCAAGACGATAGAAATTTGGTAAAGAATATTTGCTTTAGTGATGAATCAACGTTCTTTATGAATCGTTTTGTTAATAAACACAACTGTAGATATTGGGATAATCAACATCCACGAATGTTCGTAGAGGATCATACACAGTTTCCACAAAAAAATAATGTCTGGGCGGGAATTCTTGGAAATGAAATAATAAGCTCTTTGTTTATTGAAGAAAATTTAAATTTTTTGGAAATTTTTATTGACCCACTCATAACAGAGTCCTTAGAAAACCAACTTAATGAAGAAGGCAACCCACTGCTGGATGAACAAAATTTGCACTATCAACAGGACGGTGCACCACCAGACTATGCCATACGTGTTCGCGAGTGGCTTAATCAAATATTTACCGACAAATGGATTGGCAGACGAGGCGCCCTGGAATGGCCCGCCAGATCTCCGGACTTAACACCACTGGACTTCTTCTTTTGGGGTTATTTGAAATCAGTTGTGTACCATAATCCTCTACCAGAGAATATTCAGGTTCTAAAAGATAGGACCGCCCAAGCTTGGCGACAAATTACTACAGAAACATTTCAAAACGTTAGACGGGAATTCGTCGATCGACTATTTTATTGTTTAGCTAACAACAGAGGACACTTTGAGCACTTAATAAAGTAGGTTTTTGTCTTAAACTATTAAATATATTTTTTTAAATATTCCGAATTTGATGACGTTTTCTTCTTCTAAATTCAAAAGTTGGCGGTGGATTTAAATTTCGTAAACGCCGTTGGATTAGGATTTTAAATAACTTTAAAATAATATATCTCAAGGTAGGGGTGTCATTTAAAATTAAAATGTTGGGGTGACTAGGGCTTAGGGGGTGAAAAATAAAATTCCAAAAATACTGTTTTTGAACGTACCCCTCGAAATCCCAATTGACCTGTTTTTTTTAAACCAGATTTCCTTTATAAAGAAATCATTAAGGGTGGCTAGTTTTGAAATGAAAGCACTATATATATATATATATATATATATATATATATATATATATATATATATATATATATATATATATATATTTATATATATATATATATATATATATATATATATATATATATATATATATATATATATATATATATATATATATATATATGTATGTATGTATGTATGTATGTATATATCACAGCGATAGCTCAAAAATAATGGGTCGATTTTGATCAAATTTTCTGAGTCCCTTCCTTTTGCAAGTGGCTTGGATAAGTTCGTTAGCCAGGAAAATCGGCCGACGCTTTCCCGGAAAATTTTGTGTATTCTTTCGGAAAAAATTATATCTCCGGAAATAACCAAGTAAGGTCAACCAAATCTGGTACGCGTGTTTATATTAGATTAGAAAGAAGGAACCATGTAGCAAAATTTAGGTCTGTAAGCTTAAAGACAGAAAAGTTATGGGCATTTAAAGAAAACACATTTGGGGTTTTCTCAAAATGCCAAAGTCGCGATTAAAACGTCAAAGTTCGCAACATGAAATAAATACGGAAATAAATATGTAAAGAAAATGTCGCAAGAAGAGTGTTCTGAAAACCCTTAAGTTTCAGCTTCAATCGTCAGCGTCCTTCATTTAACTAAAATATTTCCAGAAAATTCATTTCAAATAGACCTTTTCTCTGATGCTTTGGTGGTAGTTTTAGTTAAGTTTATGGTTTAACGGTCTATAATTTTTAGTAATTTTCGTATAAAGAATTCGTGCAATGAGCGCAAACTAGGCCCCCTAGAATACATATCCGGGTTTACTTTCTGTTTACATATCTACAGGGTGACGTATCTCTACGGTAAAGCCCAATATAAGTGTTATTATGCAAGATACGAGAAAAAATTGTATACGTTACTTATAGGGTGTCTTGAGCTGCATCTTATAAAATTATTTTGACAATCACAGGCTGGTTCATAAGTCGTTGGTGATACCTACAATTTTTTTTAAACATTCCTTATTGCATTTTTGCATGTTTCATCGAAATATGATGCATGTTTGTAAAAAAAATCGAGACGCAGGAAGTGCGTTTTCGTAGCCAATTTTCATTAAATGCTTGAAAATTCAATCACTCAATTTGCTTATAACTTAAGGTTCGTCGGCTAGGAAACGAGTTTTTTCGGAAACATTTTAAGTTGATTGTCGGAAATGTTTTGTACATTTTCGAACAATAAGTTATTTTGATAATATATGGTACACTGTTTCTACTATATAGGTTATACCGGTGACCAAATTGATGCCTGATTGCATTAGAGAATCATATATGCTATTAAAAACATTTTTATGAAAATTCACTACCATAACGCACTTGCTACGTGCAGAGCTTTAAAAATTTAGTTGTGGTAATCTGTATTCTCCTGGGTAATTTACAGTAACTATTTGAGAAATTGAAATGACCACAATCACCTACTGTCATTTGAACCCAAGATTTTAGTGAATTTTCTTTTAAAAATCACACCGATAACTCAAAAAATAATACGCCGATTTTGATTAAATTTGGCAAATGCCTTCCTTTTGCAAATGGCTTGGATAAGTTCGTTAGCCAGGAAAATTGGCTCAGGTTTTCCAGGAAAATGTTGTATTTTCTTTCGAAAAAAAATTATATGTCCGGAATTAACAAAGTAAGGGCAACCAATTTGGTATGCGGGTTTATATCGTTATGGGTAAGTCACCTACCAAAATTTAGCTCTGTAGGCCAAAAGACAAAAAAGTTATAGGCATTTAAAGAAAAATAAATTGGGGTTTTCCTCAAAACGTGAAAGTTGAGATTTAAAACGTCAAAATTGGCAACATTTAGGGAAAGAACTTAGATCTAATACGGGCTATGGAAAGAAAATGTCTCAAGAGGAATGTTTTGCAAACCCTGAAGTCTTAATTTCAATCGTCATTGTCCTTCATTTTACTAAAATATTGCCAGAAAATTCATTTCAAACAGACCCTTTCTCTGATGCTTCGCAGTAGTTTTAGCTATAGAGTTTAGCGTTTAATGGTATATAATTTTTGTCGAATTTTCGTGAAAGGTCAATAACGGTCAATATATCCGTTATTACACAAGATATGAAAAAAAATTGTATACAATAATGTCTTGAGCTACATCTTAAAAAAATATTTCTACAATCACAGGGTGGCCCATAAGTCGTTGGTGATACAAATTTTCTTTTTTTTTTTCAATCAAACACACCTTATGTTATTGCATTTTTGCATTTTCCATCGAAATATAATGCATGTTTGTAAGAAAAGAAATTCTGGACGCAGCAAGTGCGTTATGGTAGCGAATTTTGATCAAATGCTTCATATTTGAATAG
Source organism: Tillus elongatus (assembly GCA_964006375.1). Lineage (NCBI taxonomy): Eukaryota > Metazoa > Arthropoda > Insecta > Coleoptera > Cleridae > Tillus > Tillus elongatus. The sequence continues at coordinate 31,387,230 of OZ023262.1, read as the reverse complement.
CTGAATTTGCTATTAACCTATAAAGTTAACCAAGAAACGAATGTTTTCTGGAACACTTTAAGTTTACTTTCGGAAATTTTTGTACATTTTCAAACAATAAAGTTATTTTGGTGAAACATGGCACATCGTTTTTACTATATAGGTTATACTGGTAACCAAATTTGATGCCTGCTTTGTTAAAAAAACACATATTTGCTATTAAAAATATTTTAATGAAAATTCACTACCATAACGTACTTGCTGCGTCCCGAAAATTTTGTATTTAGAGGCATACGTTCCTATTAGCACCATCTAGGCTGAGACTATGTTTAAAGGATTAAAGCTCTATTGCTGTGACTTTGTATACTTATTAGACCAAAGTCTACATAGCTTGTTCTCAGTCAATAAATTTTGTGAAGATATATTAGATATTTATATTTTTTACATTTTTTCTCACAATATACATTTTGTTCAGCTTTCAAATATTATGTAGGAATTCTTTAATTGACAAGGTGATCACAGTATTCTAATTATTTAAAATTTATTATTTTCAGTAAATAACATCAAAGAGAAGCTGATACAATGATTAATAATGAATATGGCCTTTTCTGAATTGTACCCATGAATTTAAATTAAATAAGATTCAATTATTAAACTTAATTGAGTAAATTTGCATTAGGCGGATTTTCTAGTGACACATTGTTTAACATGTGGCCCGTAATTATTGATATATGAGGTTGTAAATTAATAAATTTTATATCGAAATTATTTTGGGAATGTAAATATTTGTGTATAAAGTGTGACTTTTTTATGTATGTTCGCAGATATTTTAGGCAATTGTGGACCAATTTTAAAAAATATGTTTTTGTTTGATAGGGTATATAACCGAGCTGGTTCCATTTTCACAGTCATGATCTAATGATGGAATCTCAGGGAAATCGAGGGATAACCTCAAAAAAAATTTTTTTTATGTATTGTCACCGATATTTTTGTCAATTGTGGAACAATTAATAATGTTCGGGACGCAGCAAGTGCATTATAGTAGTAAATTTTCATAACACTTGTACACTATTAGTAAGTTATATTATTAAAACGAATCCTCTAAATTTAAATGGACCTTAGCGATCGGTTTTAGAGATCCCAGTTAGCGACTACTCACAGAAATGTCTATTTTCTATGGAGCTAGAAAATTATAATTTGGTAGACATATATGTAAGTAGGTACTGCAAGTCTCTTGAAAATAATTGGCTTACAAATATCATTAAAGTTACAAAAGTGTTCCAGAAACAATTAATTATTTACAAAGGGAGTGTACCTGCCAAAATATAAATATGGCAAGTATTTTTCCTTATTAATTGCTTAGCCATCCAATTCTTTTAGTCAACCCAGTCGAACAAGTATTTTCAAACAAAACAGCAAAAGAGGTTTTTTTAAACCAATATGTAGTTATCCGCTAAGCTCACTATGTTATTTTTCTTTAATTTAGTATCCACGCTGCGTTTACATAGGTTTTACTATGGTTCAAGATTTACGACTCTAGCTCAATGGGAAATTGAGTTATCGGATTTGAAATATTTTTACAAAAATTCTCTACCATAACGTACTTGCTGCACCCACATCCTTTTCAACACTTATCTACTGTTGCTGTATCCACACGTTTTGAAAATGATGGAACATTGTAGAATATTGATGCGGGACTGACAAACAAGGTAACCTCAATTTCATTTTTGGAAAAATATTTTAAACATACAAAATGGGGTAACAATTTAAACATAAATTGAAAATCTTGGTTCGCTGCTTTGTTCCTTCTCATTCTTCATGCATACAACCACCCTCAATGAATAAACAACAAAAATTTAAACAATAACATTTTCTTGGGAACAACCCCCAAGAAAATTATGGGACCTGCGGTGAGGTAAACAGGATCTTTAGGAGGTATAGCTGCAAAATGGGATAAAGGCAGCTTATAGAGGTCCAACTAAGCTGGTTTTTCGCACTTTCCGTCACATATCCTTTATATCTTCTTCCCCGCCCAGCACCCCTAGTCACTCCTGGTCCCGTAACTTTCTCGGAGGCTGTTTGCAAGACATTTTTCTTGTGGTTTGTACATCCAGAAGGAGATCTAAGAATGTTACAAAATTTTGTTCTAAAAAGCCCCCGTGTGCTAATCTGCAAATTTACCAAAAATTTAATTTTTATTTACAAACGGAATGTACCTGCCAATTTCTTCAGACGAGCGCAAAACTTGTGTATATATATATATATATATATATATATATATATATATATATATATATATATATATATCCGACTGATAATTCAAAAAATACTAAACCGATTTCAATCAAACTTGGCAAAAATCTTCGTCTTTGAGCGAAAACCGAGGTCGAGTTCGCTAATCAGCCTTTATGCTGATTTCCGGTGGAAAATCGGGGAAAACTTTTTGAAAACGCTATATTTTTGTAACTAACTGGAAGAAGACTTTACATGTGGCTAGAAATGGTGCAAATAAACCTAATCCCAAAGACATGCGTTGAGACGACTTAGTGGTTAAAGTCCAATGTCTGACAGATAGAGTAGTTAACTGCCACACGTAGATTGATTCATACAACATGTATAAACCACACATCAACAGTAACCAAACTAAATATATACCAGACATAAAACATACTACCCGAACCAACAATCGTAAAAGCTCGGCCGCAATTATGGAAAATGACAGATGACATGAAATTAAACATTTTGCAAGTGATTGTTATTTAACTGGGGTATTCAATCAATTATTAGAAGAAACTATATTTGTAGCTTTATGAACGGCCTCAAATACAGTTTTAGTGCAGCATAGATATATTATGCTGTCGTATAATATAGTATAAATGTACAAAATCAAGCCAAGTCTCTATAAAAATGATTGTAAAATAGTTTCTTTTATCTTTAAACTTAAACATAAGACGTCATATAAGACCGAAATTGTCGTGAAATGTCTTTCAATGGTAATTCTACTAATTCTGTAATTAATAATTGTTACGTATACTTTGAGTATAATATCCCGGGCATGAAGCCGATCTAATATACCATGTAAACAAAATGTTACTCGACGTATGCCTAGATGGCTGAGAGGCGCCTCGCTTGCCTCATAAGCAGAAGGTTACGCGATCGAATCCAGCTCGATGAATGTATGTTTTTTATGTTTTATTTTGACATTTGGAGAAACAATAATGCACAGATTTCATACGTTTTGAACAAGATCTCATTTTTGTTTAAAACGCCTAAATAAGTTTGTCACCTTTGAGTTCGAAATTATAATTTTGTTATTGTTGATATTGAAAAAACCGGTTTGATTAAGTTGACTAAAACGAAATCATACTGGCGATTAATAAGGAAAAATAACTGCTACGCTTATAATTTGGCAGATACTTCACTTTTCTAAATATGAATTAAGTTCCCTTCTGGAAATCTTTTGTACAACTTTAATTAAAGGTGTAATACAAGTTTCTTTTAAAGAACCTTACACTGTCTACGATATAGCAAAATTTAATTCTTTAGCTTCATAGATAATTGAGTTTTGGGCATTTTTCGAAAGGAGTTAGAGCACAAGATTTTTTTGATAATAGAGAGATACCGGTGGTAAGACTTTTGAAAGACTTCTTCAAATGTGTGCGTAGTAGGACCTCTAAAATCGATCTTCAAGGTCTGTGTAAGTTTTAAGTATTAACTTTACTAATATGCCGTATAATAATAGTGTACAATTCTTATGAAAATTCGCTACTATAACGCACTCGCTGCGTCACGAAATTTTTATATACTTTTGTATATATATATAATATTTTGTGTCTGTGTTGTCGTGTTTCATGGTTGCGGTTGTCAGGCCATTCGCACATGTTTTTCGTACTGAATCAATAAACATTATTTATTATTATTAACATTTATTATTATTTTTATTATAATAATGTCATCTATAGTTAAATTATTGAAGTATATCAATACTACTTTATTAACAATGATACAAAAATAAATGTGTTTTGTTCTCTTAATAGTTATTTGTATACAAACCAAATTGTGCTTCCTTCCCAAAGAAGTCCAAAGTCAATGAACGTTATTGTAGAATGAGGTTAGTGAATTGAAACTAATGTAATATTTAACTTACATATTCATTAAAGCTGTTTTACATAATAACTCGATGTATTTATGTACCTAAATGCATAAAGTGACACTAACTGAATGCTTTCATTTATTTCCTGTTTTAAAAATAAAACTAGTTTCAATTACTTTAATTACCAACAAAGAATAATTTAGCTTGTCGCTAACAAATTAAAATATTATATCATGATTAATTAAGCGAATGAAACAAAATATTCTTCAATGTAAGTATAGTGAGTTTTTTTCAACATACCCAAGACACATCAATGGGCAACCCTCTTCCTCCATTCATTGCATAACTTTTAATGAATTTTCTTAAAAAAAATTCACTAATGAGGAGATCCCGACTTTTGAATTTTGAAAAAATTTCTTCAAATGAGCGCTATTTAGGACCCTTGGAACCCAAATCCGAGGTTGGTTTCAGACTGTATATGTTTATATATATATATATATATATATATATATATATATATATATATATATATATATATATATATATATATATATATATATATATATATACGGTGTCACACCTATAACTAAAAAAATAATGGACTGATTTTGATAAAACTTGGTGAGTACCTTCCTTTCGCAAGTAGCTTGGATAAGTTCGTTAGCCAGAAAAATCCCCCGAGGTTTTCCCGGAAAATTTTGTGTTTTCTTTCGAAAAAAATCGAAAAAAAATATATCTCCGGAATTAACAAAGTAAGGGCAACCAAATTTCATTCGCGCGTTTACATCATAATAGGTAAGTTACCTATTAGCTCTGTAGGTTAAAGGACAAAAAAGTTACAGGCATTTAAAGACAAATAAATTTGGGGTTTCCTCAAAACTTCAAAGTCACGATTTTAAACGTCAAAATTGGTAATATTTAGGCAATGAACCTGAAACTAATATGATTTATGGAAGGAAAATGTCTCAAGAATGTTTTACAAAGCCTGAAGTCTTAGTTTCAATCGTTTCAATTGTCTTTTATTTTGCTAAAATATTCCCAGAAAATTCATTTCAAATAGACCCTTTCTCTGATGCTTTGGCAGTAATGTTGGCTATAGAGTTTATCGGTTAATGGTATATCATTTGTGGTTTATCCATTGATAACCACATGATTTATATATATATATATATATATATATATATATATATATATATATATATATATATATATATATATATATAGTTAGATAGATAGATAGATAGATAGATAGATAGATAGATAGATAGATTTATTTGCCATGAGCTGATACCATGTTTTTTTATATTTCGGCAACACAACACGAGGACTTACAGCCTACATACTATCGTACCGTGGGTGTCGACAAGAATGAAAGAGGAAATTTGTTAATTCTGGACTTGAAGGTTTGGACGTTCGGAGGAGAAGGGAAAGCATGTGCCGGCAAGAAATTCCACAACTTGGAGGTCCTCGGGACAAAAAAGCGGGCATAACAAGATGTTTTATGTCTGGTGACCTGGACAGTAAAAGGGTGCATTTACTCTGTTTCCCTGGTAGATCTGTTGGGAACAGCAGGTGAAGGAACTATGGAAGAAAGCTTCTCTGTGCAGTGCCCGTGCAGATATATATATATATATATATATATATATATATATATATATATATATATATATATATATATATATATATATATATATATATAAGAGAGAGAGATGGGTTACCCACGGCATGTCGGTGGGCAAGGGATGGCAGCCTTTGGGTGAGAACAGGGTCACCGATGAGACGTGTAGCTCTCTTCTGAATGGAGTCCAGGATAGCGAGTGTAGAAGCGGCAGCGGCAGCGGCATCGCAGATGTGGGAGCAGTATTCGAAGTTCGGCCTTATTTGTGAAGTATATAAGGTCTAAAGATTAGCTGGTGAAAAGTATTTGCAAGCCCAGAAGAGGAAAACTAATTTTTTAGCAGCCGCTTCTGCAATTGATGTGACATGTTGGTGGCAATTGAGATTTCGATCAACAGAAATGCCAACAAGTGAAAAGGACTCATTACTTTCAATAACTTAGTTGTTCATTGTGATGGGTCTAGGGCTGGTGTATTTCTTATGAGATAGAAAGCAAGACTGAGATTCGGTGGAGTTGAATTGTACAAGATTTATACTTTCCCAGTCTAATATTTTTTGGAGATCCACAGAGACAGAACCCTCCATGAGTCTGCGATTCTCATATAGTTGGGCTAAAGAGACAGGCTTAGAATATTGTATATTTGAGTGGAGGGTGCTGTCGTCCGCGTAACTGTGAACTGGGTTGGATGTGCTTGAGAGGAGGTCATTGATGTGGAGAAGAAACAAAGTAGGGGTTAACGCTGAACCTTGAGGAACTCCTACATTAATTGGATACAGTTTAGAGGAATGGCCATCCATGACAAAAGCAATGTTTCGGTTGGAGAGGAAATTTTCTGTCCAGGTACAGAGTCTTGGTGGTAGGCCATAGGCCGGAAGTTTATTAAGCAGCGCTTCGTGCCAGACCTGGTCGAATGCTTTGGATATGTATAGAGCGACAATCTGGGATTCACCGTGTAGTTCCATAGACTTCTTCCAAGAATGGGTGACAAAGGGAAGGAGGTTGGCAGTTGATCTGCGCTAACGGAATCCATACTGCCTGTTGTGGATTAGACTGTGTTTTTAGAAATTTTAGTAATTCGGTGTTTATATACTTTTCCATCAGTTTAGGGACGACTGAATGGAGAGAAATAGGCATGTAGTTGCTAGGAAACGCTTTGGATCCTTTTTTGGGGACGGGTTGTACTCGAGAAGTTTTCCCGTTACTAGGGAATATGCCTCTATTGTAAGATGTCTGAAACAGACGAGTCAGGACAGGAGCAAGTTCTAGTGCGCATTTTTTGAGAACAATTGCTGGGATCTTGTCAAGACCAGAGGCTTTCCTGGTATTAGGAGAAGAGAGCATCTTTCGTACCTTTTTAGTTTTGAAAATGATATAATACGTCATTTTATGCGCGACATTGGGAACTGTTGGTGGTTGAACATTTGGATGTGGGTTGAGAGTAGAATTGCTGGCGGACAACGAGGCAAAAAGTTCAGCCTTGCCCAGGGCGGTAGAAACAATTTCATCCCCTGAAACAAGAGGTGGGAACGTGCTCTTCCAGAAATTATTCCCAATAGACTTTGAGAATTACTGACTGCAAAAGCCTCCGTTATCTCCCTTGTGGATCGGTTTTTGAGGATCCTAGCCATTCCTTATTATGGACATTGAAGTCACCAAGAATAGTGACCTCAGAGGAAGGATATTCAGAAATCAGATGTTAGGTTTTTTCAGAAAGGTAGTCGGAGAGCCGGACAAATTGTTGCCAGAAGGTGACCGGTAAATGCAACAGATGAATTTAGTTGCAGCCCTGAGAGATAGTTTTATCCATAGTATGTCTTTTCTTTCAGCTTCTAAATTGTGGAGTCTGGTGCAGGGTAGATTGCTACGAGCGTATGCGCACACATCTCCATGCAACCTAAAGGAAGTAAGAAGCTCATACCCCGGAAAATTGAGGTGATTAGTGACTGTTTTGGCACCGATTTGGGTTTTGGTGAGGAAGAGGAGTTGGAGTTGGAATTTAGGCTACATATATTCGAGAAGGATATGTTAAATCTTGATGCCGGCGCCCCCTGCACACCCCTCTACCGGAGATCCGAATGGAGGGGTATTTTATCTCCGGAATCTTTTGTATAAGGAGGAGCCGTCATCATCTTTGTTTAGAAGGGAAACCGATTCATACACCAGAACCGGAAACGTCCGTTGGGACTTCACCCCCGTCGCCCCTTAATGTAAGAGGTGGTACCTCTTCAGGCGTGAATAATCCTCTACTATCACATAAAGGAAAAGTCCACTACCATATATATATATATATATATATATATATATATATATATATATATATATATATATATATAAAAACATATAAAAATTGAAACTGACCCCGGATACAGGTTCTAGGGGTTCGCGCTCAGCTGATATTTTTTTTGCAAAGTCTCACCATCGACACCTCTTTATTAGTGATTTTTTAAAAATAAAAATTCACAAAAAAGAGAATACTTTTATATTTGACATTTTAAAAAATTGTGATGAGCACTGAGAAGTACATTTTGAGAACTCAAATTACCACAACACATAGTTTCAGAATTATTTATCCTCTGGTGACGCTAACTTGGCTAGTGAAACGATCGTCAGTTTTTTTAAATGTGTTGTGGTGATTTGGGTTCTGCAAGAGTACTTAATAACCAAATAGTTTGTATTTTCTTTTTTTTTAATGTCAAATTTGACAAGTACAGCCGATCGATAAAAGAAAAACGTCAACGTCATTTTGAATTATTTCCTAAGCCCACACTGTTGCCGAACTGTAAATTTGCGTAAATTAAGTTAGATACTGTCATTTAGTTCCTGTTTATAATTTAAAAATGTTGTATTTAATAAGGAATGGTTAGAACAGATTTTTATCCTAAGAGAATATTGATATGGTTGGAAGCTGTTATGAATGTAGGCAATGATTGAAACATTAGATGGGAGAAGAAGGTAATTAAATTTTCGTACGTCAAAATCTGAAGTTAATAACTTTTGGAAAGCATACGTCAAACACATTTGGGCCAAAACGATTTAAATTATGTCAAACAATATATGTACAAGTCTCTGACTTCTTTATATGGACATGATGTATTATTATATACCAATAAAGCATTAATTATATATATATATATATATATATATATATATATATATATATATATATATATATATATATATATATATATATATATATATATATATATATATGGTAGATAAGAACTTGAAATGGCAAACGCACATAGACTATCTGAATAATAGGCTACGTAAACTTATCTATGTTTTTTATGTTCTGCGAGAGATAATGTCTCTGAATACTTTGCTTGACGTTTATGATGGTCTGGTAGCGTTCATATTACGATACGGAATATCCTGTTGGGGATCGGCTTATAAATCGACATTAAAACCGCTTTGCATGACACAGAATTTCATATTAAGAACTATACTAAACAAAGCAGTTGATTATCCCACAAAATTGTTATACAACTCAAATACGGGTGTTATGAATATTAAGGGGTTGTATATTCTTGCGCACGTACAGTACACCCACGGGGAGGCCTTGTTACAAAAACAGACACAGCATCAATACCTAACAAGGCAGGTAACAAATAGAAATGTACTAACATCAAGATGTAAAAAAACTATTGACTTTCTTGGATCAAGATTATATAAACTTGTTCCAGCCAAACTTAAGACTATAGAAAAGAATTATAAATTTCGGAAAAAAATAAAAGAATACATATTACAAAATTACGAACGATTAGAAATCTTAATACAGCATTTTTGAAAAAACCATGGTACGTAAAGACAGCTTATAATTGTGGTTACGAATGAATAGCAATGGAGGAGTGTTGCATACGTGGGTGTGCAAGTGTGGGCGTAGCGTTAGCTTGAGAGTATGTAGGGTATGTGTGAGTGTATGCTTGTAACTTATGGGATGATGTGCGAAGGCGGGAGCTAGTGAGTGTCTGTGATTAAGTATAAAGGTGTGTATAAGCGACTTATGGGATGGTGTGCGAGGGCAGGAGCTAGTGAATGGCTGTGGGTAAGTATAAATGCGTGTATAAGCGAGAGTGGTTGCTTTTGGCTGTGTATTGATTGGAGACAGGGTTGTCCTCTGCATGTGCCAGGAGTATATTGGGTGGAAGACAGGATGGGTTTGAACAGAGAGACGTTAGAGGGATGAAATGCTTTCAGCGATTGTTGTTGACGGATATACCTCATTTATTCACACTGGAATAGAGGTGAGAGGGTGTGTGCGGTGGATGGAGGGATGCTTGGGAATTTAAATAATTTAAATATTGAAGGACGGTCAGATGTCTAATGTAGGATTTGTTGTAGTGTATGCTTTGATAGGATAGCTAATTATAAGGCGAAGCACGCACAAGTATGAGTATACTTATGTGCTTGAACTTTTTTTTTGTAAATTTTGAGTATAAATTTGTGTTAATTGTTGTTGGCAAATAAATAATAAATAATAATAATATATATATATATATATATATATATATATATATATATATATATATATATATATATATATATATATATATATATATATATATATATATATATATATAACAAATTTCAAGAGTCGCAATCTCCTCATTATAATTTTTTTCTACGAAAATTCACAAAAAATTAAAGAAATATCTTAAGTTACGTACCTATGCTATATTTACGTTATAGTTTCAAGAACATTAACATTTATTTTATTTTATTGTACCCTTATCTTTTCATCGAAATCATCAAAGAGAATGAGAAGCGTGGCTGATCCTATCATAGACCAAGTTCTTATAGACATGAGAAGATTATAAATGCAGTAGCTATGCCCGTAAAAATGGAAGAATAAGTGATTTAGAGCGTACAACGACAAGAACGATGCATTCTTAGGCTGTCATACCTCAAGTTAATCAAATTCTTTTTTCGGACGAATAAAATAACGATATCAAGCAATAGAGACGGTAAAAATTTAATCCCCTATTACAAGAGGTATAAAAGCATTTTAAAATATTGTATTGAGTCTCTATAATCTTTGCTCTGTGTCGGCACCTGGTTCATTAAAATAAGTTTTAAACATTAACCGATATAAAATGAATCAAACTGAAATCAGCATAAAAAAATTTCTGGCGCAGCAAGTGCATTATAGCATCAAATTTACATAAGAATATTTTTAGATATTAAATGCTTTTTAGCAAATTTTCTTCAAGAAAGTTTTTTCAAAAAAATTACATATTTCTTTTCGAAAATGCTATATCTTTGAAATGCATCAATTTCTTCTTACGAAATTATAGACATATATTGCCATCAAACTATAGATATTTTGCCAAAATTCAGTTTGGTTGAATAATTATAGTCCAAGTTTTTCTGGAATCAAATTTAACAGAACTTGGGAAATGCCGAGAATTATATTCCTTGTTGTTAGAGAAGGACACTACTGTGTGGTATAAAGTTAAATCGAGTAAACAGGAGCCTTGGTGGTCCATGAGTAACAGCGTGTGCCCCTGAACCGAATGGTACTTGGTTCGTTTCCCAGGGTTTTCCTTTCACTCTTTTAGTACATATTGTAATAAAGATCAACCCAGGTTCCGACATTGTATTTGAGCAAGCTGAATGTCTGCACGTTCCGCCCTTCGGAGGGGGAGTAAAGCCGCCCGTCCTGTGCGCATGCGATATTGGGCACGTTAAAGATCTCCACCCTTCTTACAGAAAGGCAGGGGTTTAGCAAAATTTTCAGGATAGTGAGTTGAAACTGCTTCCTGGCGTCGGTGATTGGCCATAGTCGCGGAAATGTCTCATGATATAAGTAACTTTATAATGAATTTTCCTAGAAAAATTTACTAATAGGGAGATCCCGACTTTTAAATTTTGAAAAAATGTCTTAAAATGAGCGCGAACTAGCCCCCCTAGAACCCATATCCGGGGTCAGTTTCAATTCTTATATATATATATATATATATATATATATATATATATATATATATATATATATATATATATATATATATATATATATATCAATAACCTTGCAGTTCGAAAAGTCACGGCCAAGGAAGGTGTCATTGTGAGAGCCCAGAGTGAGAGTATTGTATATATATATATATATATATATATATATATATATATATATATATATATATATATATATATATATATAAACTGACCACGGATATATGTTCTAGGAGGCCTAGTTTTGTACGAAAATTCACTAAAGATTAAAAATCTTAAAGAGCGCGAAGAACCTGAAGGGCACCCTAACAGCGGTCGCAACTGATTTGACACCTCAAGAAAAATGAGAGTTACAAGTTAAGAAGACAATTAGAGCTAGCACGGAGGAGATGCTTACATTAAGGGAGGAGACTACATAAATAAATAAAAGTTCGGACGCAGCAAGTGCGTTATGGTAGCGAATTTTGATCAAATGATTCATATTTGAATAGCTCATTTAGCTATTAACCTATAAGGTTGAGCAAGAAACGAGTTTTTCCGGGAACACTTTAAGTTTACTTCTCGAAATTTTTTTACATTTTCACACAATAAAGTTATTTTGATGAAACATGACACATTGTTTTTACTATATAGGTTATATTGGTAACCAAAATTGATGCCTGCTTTCTTAAAAAAACACACAGATATTTGCTATTAAAAACATTTTTGTGAAAATTTACTACTATAACGCACTTGCTGCGTTCAGACTTTTTATTTTTTGAGATAAACATTTTTTTCGAATGAAAACCCAAAATTTTTCAGGAAAATCTCGTTAGATTTTCCTGGCTAACGAACTTTCCAAGCCATTTACAAAAGGAAGGTACATGCCAAATTGTATCAAAATCGGCCCATAATTTTTTGAGTATCGGTGTGATACGTACATATATATATATATATATATATATATATATATATATATATATATATATATATATATATATATATATATATATATATATATATATATATATATATATATATATATATATATATATATATATATATATATATATATATATATATATATATACATATATACATATATATATATATATATATATATATATATATATATATATATATATATATATATATATATAAACATATAAAAATTGAAACTGACCCCGGTTATGGGTTCTAGGGGTCCTAGTTTGCGCTCATTTGAAAAAAAAATTTCAAAATTCAAAAGTCGGGATCTCCCCAATAGTGATTTTTTTCTACGAAAATTCACTAAAAAGGGTCTATTTGAAATTAATTTTCTGGAAACATTTTAGTAACATCGAGGACAATGACGGTTGAAGCTGAAAATTAAGGGTTTGGACATTTTCTTTCCATAGCTCGTATTAGTTTCAGGTTCTTTGCCTAAATATTGCCCATTTTGACGTTCTAAATCGCGAGTGTGGCGTTTTGAGGAAAACCCCAATTTATTTTTCTTTAAATGCCTATAACTTTTTTGTATTTTAACCTACAGAGCTAAATTCTGGTAGGTGATTCACCTGTAATGATATAAACCCTCGTACCCAATCTGGTTGCCCTTAATTTGTTATTTCCGGAGATATAATGTTTTTTCGAAAGAAAACAACATTTTCCTGGAAAACTTGGGCTGATTTTCCTGGCTAGCGAATCTATCCAAGCCACTTACAAAAGAAAGGTACTCACCAAATTTAATGAAAATCGGCCCATTATTTTTTGAGCTATCGATGTGATATATATATATATATATATATATATATATATATATATATATATATATATATATATATATATATATATATATATATATATATATAAACATATACAAATTGAAACTGACCCCGGATATGTGTTCTACGAGGCCTAATTAGCGCTCATTTCAAGAAATTGTTTTAAAGAAGATTCACTAATAATGCACACCATTCAATACGAGAAATGCTAATGGAAAATAACTTTTTTTCGATTTCTAAGTACACTTGAATGTTTTTAAATCAGGAGTGTGTTAAATGAAGACGTGTTTGAAGCACGCTTGAAATTATTATAAGTAACCAAAATCTCTCCGGGCGCGAGAAGCCCAGCTTATGCATTCTAGTGTTAATAGGTCACTGGATATACCTGTGAATTAGCATTATGCATGGCAGTTATAAAAACAAAACAAATTGAATAACTTTGTACCAAAAAATAAGAACTACATTTAGAAAATCGAAAAATTGTATTAGGTTCATTTAACTTGTTTTTTTTAAGGAATGGCTTCCTTTGTTATAATAATACGAACCCTGTATATTAAGTAGGTGCCATACATAACAATAAGACTATCTTATTGTGTGAATTACTTCAATTATTCCTGAGGTGAATAATAAAAGCGGGGCCAAATAAATAACTGGAATAAAAAGAATCAAAATATATCTTGACCTTGTTGTAGTGCTTTTACTTTTACTTTTTTTCAGGGTAATAAATTAAGACACGTCTAATATATAGGTACATATATTTATACAATACAATATATTTGCCAAGATCCTTGAAAAGTCTTAAGGAGCAGAGCATGTAAATTGTTCGTTTCGTTAAAGTAAACATTTTAAAGTGTGAGAATTACATGGTTCTTGTAAATAATTAAACCACCTGTAATTAATTCAATTGCGTTTAAGTTGGGGCTATTTTTCATTAATTAATGAAACAAATGCCAAGTGCAATTATATTACCAACAAACCAGTTCAAGCATGTTTCCTATACTAAAGATAAAGTCTGGACCCAGCAAGTGCGTTATGGAAGTGAATTTTCATAAAAATGTTTTTAATAGCAAATATCTGTGTTTAATGCAAGTAGGCATTAATTTGGTTACCGGTATAACATATACAGTAGCAACAATGTACCACATTTTATAATAAAATATAAAAAAATATCGTATTGTTTGACAATGTACAAAAATTTTCGAAAATAAACTTAAAATATTCCCGAGAAAACTAGTTTCCTAGCCAACAAACCTTAAGTTAATAGCAAATTAAGTTATTGAAATTTGAAGCATTTAATGGAAATTCCCTACCAAACAACTTACTGCGTCTAATTCTTTTTCTTACAAACGTGCATCATATTTCGATAAAAAAAATGCAAAAATGCAATAATATAAGGGTGTTCGAAAAAAATTGTAGGTATCACCAACGACTTTTGGGCCATCCTGTGATTGACAATATAATTTTATAAGATGCAGCTTAAGACACCCTATAATTAACGTATAACAAATTTTCTCGTATCTTTTATAATAACAATTATATTGAGCTTTACCGTAGAAATGCGTTACCCTGTATATATGTAAAAAGATAAAAACTGAAACTAAACTCGGAAATGGATTCTAGAGGGCCTAGTTTGCACTAATTTGAAGAAATCTTATTAAAATTCAACAGTCGCGATCTCCTCAGTAGCGAATTTTTTCTACCAAAATTATCTAAAAATTATAAACCGTTAAACCATAAACTTAACTAAACCTACTGCCAGAGCATCAGAGAAAGGGTCTATTTGAAATGAATTTTCTGGAAATATTTTAGTAAAATGAAGGACAATGACTGTTGAAGCTAAGACTTAGGGGTTTGCAGAACACTCCCCTTGCGACATTTTCTTTACATAACCCATATTGGTTTCAGGTTGTTTGCCTAAATGTTGCCAATTTTGAGGTTTCAAATCTCGACTTTGACGTTTTGAGGAAAACTCGATTTTTTTAAAAATTCCTATATCTTCTTTCTATCTAAACTTACAGATTTAAATTTTGGTGTGTGGCTCACCATCTATAAAGGAAGCACGCTTACCAAATTTGGTGGCCCTTAGTTTTTAATTTCCGAGATATCAATTTTTTTGAAAGCAAACAGAAAATTTTTCGGGAAACCCTGGGACGATTATCCTAGCTAACGAAGTTGTCCAGGCCACCAGGCAAAAGGAAGGTACTTACCAAATTTGATCAAAATCGGCCCATTATTTTTTGAGTTATTGGTGTGATGCATATATAAAACTGAAAAATATAAAAATTGAAACTGACCCTGGATATGGGTTCTAAGGGGCCTAGTTCGCGCTTATTTGTAAGAATTTTTTTCAGAATTTAAAAGTCGGGATCCCCTCTTTAGTGAATTTTTTAAAGAAAATTCACTTAAACGTAGGCATTGAAATGTTGAACCGTGGCATAAAACAATTGTTATTTTAGAGCCTATTACAGGTTTGATAATAAAAATATCAAGTTATGAAAAATAGATCGATATGTAGATAATTCAGTTGTCAAACAATTAGTGATTTCAATCAACTGACGTGTTTTGTAGTAACAAAATTAATCCATATGGGGAATATTTATAATTGATGTCAACGTTTGGCATCACATGATTTCTGATTCATTCTACCGTCAAAGGAAACAGAATGTTTTAGGATGTCATCTAAATGTCTTAACATCAAAGCAATGAGTCAAACTCTCATAGTGGAAATGGAATTATATTTTTCGGTTGATTAAATAAACAATCAATTATGCGAGGTGGGTAAAGGGTTGTCGTAATAGGAAATAGAGAATATCAGAGGATACCTAGCTTGAATCTTAATTAGTTAAATTATTACCGATATGTCCGTTTATGATTATGTCAGTTGGTTTAAGATTCGGCCAATGCCAGGGACTTTTTCATACAATGACACGGTCAAGGACGTTAAGAGTAAAATTAGGGATATAAAATACATGATTAGAATATATTAAAGTAACTTGACAAAAAATTAGGTAAACTTGTTCTTAAAAAATAGTAAGCATTGTCTGACCCTTTCTTGCTTTGTGTTATATATACTTAACATACCCTAAGAACCTCGGTGGTTCAGTGGTAAGAACGTGTGCCTCTGAACCGAAGGGTACTGGGTTTGATCCCAGGATAATCCTTTCACTTTTTCAGTACAAGCTGTAAAATTAACACCAACCGAGGTTCTAGCATTGTATTTGAGCAAGTTGAATATCTGCACGTTCCGCCCTTCGGAGGGGGCGTAAAGCCGTCGGTCCCGTGTCCATGCGATGTTGGGCACGTTAAAGATCCCTACCCTTCTTACAAAAAGGCAGGGGTTCGGCAAAATTTCCAGGATAGTGAGGTGAAACTGCTCCCTGGCGTCAGTGATTGGCCATAGTCGCGGAAATAGGCCGACGTTAAAGAAACAAAAAACACACACACACGCACAACACACCCTAACATATTTGAAATTTAACAAACGCTATTAAAAACTAATGAATAAAAAAACCATAAAAAAACACTAAATATTTTGTTCAAAATGACTTTCATTTTCTCTCACACACAACTGCACCCTTCGTCGAAAATTAAAGTTGACTATATTAAGTAATTGTATATCACTTTTAATAATGGTCCACTTATTATTAATGCGACTCTACAAATCTTCCTTAGTTTGAACTGGTGTTAAATACGCAGATTCTTTTAAAGCCCCTCAGGGAAAAAAGTCACATTTATTCAAGTCTGGTGATCGTGCTGGTCAATGTTAAGGGCCATTAGTTCCACGACCTATCCATCGATTTGTAAACTGTTGGGTTAAAAACCCACGAACATTTGTAATGAAATGTGGTGGCGTCCCATCATGCATTAACCACATTTCGCTGCGCAGTTGTAAGGACAGCTCCTCCAGTAGTTCAGGACGAACATTTTGCAAGAAAAGTAAATATGTTGCGCCTTTTAAGCGGTTTGGTAAAATAACCGGCCCAACCAAATGTCCTTCAACAATAACTGCCCACACATTTATTTTAAATTCTCTTTGGAAATTGTGGGTTACTGTAGCATGTGGATTTACATCCGAATATTCGTGGCAGCTGTGCACATACGTATCCCTCTCCTTGTAAAGCAAGCGTCATCCGTAAAACCAATGGTCTTGGGAAAATCAATGAAATTCTAAAAAAACAGTTTTGCCTCTAAATCCTGCGGTAGCAGTTCTTGCACTTTTTGAGGTGATAGGGATGCAGCAGATTGCGTCGGATAATTCTATGGACCGTCGACTGTGTTATATGAAATTCCTGGATAGTCGTCTGGTGTTGGTTTGAGGCTCATTTTCAATACTGTCTAGAAGGCGCTCCTCAGTACGTGCGTTCACAGCATGAACGCGTCCTCCAGCATTTATTATAAAAAGGAACCCGTTTCCCGAATTTTTTCTTTTATGAATATCTCAAGAAATACAGGTGCTTTTCCATACTATTTACTAACCCTGTATATATATATATATATATATATATATATATATATATATATATATATATATATATATATATATATATATATATATATATATATGACATGTTATGTTTTGTAGAATTCATGTTTTTATTTACCTAAAGAAAACAAAAATCAACAATAATATTATATAGTTATTAAAGAAAACAATTCAAAAAAACTGCTAAACACTATTAAAAAGTGTGGACGCAGCAAGTGCCTTATGAAAGGGAGTTTTCATAAAAATGTTTTTAATAGCAAATATGTCTCTCTAATGCAAGCAGGCATCAATCTGGTTACCCGGTATAACCTATATAACGCCATTTAATATTTGGAATTTGAATGGGCTATAAAAAAACTCATGAATATGTTTTCAAAGTTATGAGTTTATTAGGAATGGAAGCCAACATCATTCAAATGACTGCCACGGCTAGCCTTACAATACCCCATTCGATCAGTCCAATTTTTCAGTACATTTTCGATTGTTTGGGCCTCTATTTCGTCAATGGCTACTTCGATTTAATGTTTCAAGTCGCCAATCGTCTCTGGATGGTTAGCGTAACACTTGTCCTTAACGCCTCCCAAAAAAAAAAAAAGGTCCAGCGGAGTCAAATCGAGGTGGCCAATTGACATCAGCATTTAGGCTGATTGTGCGATTTTGCGCGACGTGTGGATTTTTTTGAGCCCCAGATATGACAATTTTGCTTATTGCTGTATCCTCCGAGGTGGAAATGAGCTTCATCTGAAAAGATGATTTTTCGGTAAAAATGCTCATCTTCGATCAAGCGATCTTCGGTCCACGGAGGAAACCGAAAACGCATCGGATGGTCATGCGGCTTCAGCTCTTGCACTAACTGAACTATGTACGCATTCATACCGAGATCTTTATGCAACATTCTTCCCAAAGAAGTGCGTGAAATGTTTAATTCTTGAGAACGATGACGAGTTGATGTTGATGGTTGTTCACGCACACTCTGAGCAACAACAGCAGCGATGTTTTCGGCTGAGCGCACTGGACGAGTACGTACACGGGTTGTTTTATCCAACAACGATCCAGTTTCACAAATTGATACACAAACTGCGTTTTTGGTACATATTTTGTCAAATTTTTTTCGTAAAATTCTTACAGTTTGAGTAGAAGAATCACCACTTTGGAAATAAGTTTTTAATATTTCCCAACTTTGTTCATGCAAGAAGCGACCCATTTCATAAATGTCAAACATAAAACTAACTTTCTGTCACATCGGAAATGTCATCAAGCCTTCCAACCTCAAAATAACGTATAATTCCAATTACAAACGTTAGATGGCCCACCCATAGTAGAAACAATGTACCATATTTTATCAAAATAACTTATTGTTGGAAAATGTACAAAACATTTCCGAAAATAAACATAAAACTGGTTTCCTAGCCAACAAACCTTAGGTTAATAGCAAATTGAGTTATTGAAATTTGAACCATTTAATGAAAATTTTCTACCAAAACCCACTTACTGCGTGTCGATTTTTCATTTTATCATATCATATTTCGATAAAAATGAAAAATGTAATAATATAAGGGTGTAATAAAAAACATTTGTAGGGATCACCAGCGACTTATGGGTCAGCCTGTGGTTGTCAAAATATTTTTATAAGATGCAGCTCAAGCACCCTATGATTAACGTATACAAGTTTGTCTCGTATTTTGTATAATAACAATTATATTGAGCTTGACCGTACAAATGCGTCATCCTGTATAGATGTAAACAGAAAAAAACTGAATGTAAATTCGGATATGGATTGTGTGTGTGTGTGTTTTGTTTCTTTAACGTCGGCCTATTTCCGCGACTATGGCCAATCACCGACGCCAGGGAGCAGTTTCACCTCACTATCCTGGAAATTTTGCCGAACCCCTGTCTTTCTGTAAGGAGGGTAGGGATCTTTAACGTGCCCAACATCGCATGGACACGGGACCGACGGCTTAACGCCCCCTCCGAAGGGCGGAACGTGCAGACATTCAACTTGCTCAAATACAATGCCAGAACCTCGGTTGATGTTAATTTTACAGTTTGTACTGGAAAAGTGAAAGGAGTACGCCGGGATCGAACCCGGTACCCTTCGGTTCAAAGGCACACGTTCTTACCTCTGAACCACCGAGGTCCTCCGGATATGGATTCTAGGGAGGATAGTTTGCGCTGATTTGAAGAAATATTTTTTAAATTCGCAAATTAATTTCTGGCTAATGAGAAACAGTCTCAATGCCAGTAACAACCACACACACACACATAAAATTCAAAAGTCGCGGTCTCCTCATTAACGATTTTTTTCCACGAAAATTAGCTAAAAATTATAGACCCTTAAACCATAAACTTAACTAAAACCACCGCCAAAGCATCAGAGAAAGGGTCTATTTGACACTAATTTTCTGTAAAAATTTTGGTAAAAAAAACGAAAATGGCGGTTGAAGCTGAAACTTAACATTTTCTTTATATAATTTGTATTTGTTTCAGGTTCTTTGCCTAAATGTTGCCAATGTTGACGTTTCAAATCGCGACTTTGATGTTTTGAGGAAAACCCCAGTTTTTTTTAAATGCCCAAAACATATAAAAATTTAAACTTACCCCGGATATGTGTTCTAGGGTGCATAATTAGTGCTCATTTGAAGAAATTTTTTCAAAATTCAAAAGTCGGGATCTTCTCATTAGTCAATTTTTTTAAAGAAAATTAACTAAAACTGCTAAAATAAACATAAATTACGGTATTTAGAGCTCAGGAAATTACAGTGGCAAATCTGAAATAACCCAATTACTCTTTTGAATTATAACAAACAAAATCGTATTGTTTAAATAAAAAACGATAATGGCAAATTATTTATGCAATAGAGAGAAAAGTCACAGAAAGGTTATTAAAACAATCGTGTCTACACAACCGTTAAATTTAATTATTTTCAAATTTCATGCTACTGATATAAACAAACACAGACTTACTGTTTATTATTGAAGGCGGGAAGGGTTTGAAATGGAGCACTCCACGGTTCCACACGCGTGTCTGAAGTATACGACTGATAAACGAAGACTGGATCCCGTACCCATAGAATACACAGCGTTAACAATAATAATACATCGAGTGCTAGTGTTAGTGTTAGGCGTTCGTTCATTGATAGGACGGTGTCGTGGAGCGCCGTCACAACCACAATGGATGTGTATCTTCATTATTATCTTTATTCATCTTCAGCGTGTGTCATCTTTGGATTAGTGGTAAATAATGTAATAGTACCATACATGTTTCAGTTACGATGTACAAGTTGGGCTGTGGAAAGGTAATTATAACTCAACAGGTGATTGTTCTGTGTTACCTCAATGTTCTAAAAAAAATCTAAGAATGGGTCCAAGAGTTTGTAGAATGAACTCATAAATAAATGAGGTCAAGTACTTTGAAGTATTATTATCGTTAGTTGTATTGTTCTACCTGATAGTATGCAAAAATTCGTAATAGATGTAAATTACAGTCAACGATTGAATACAACAAGTTGCTCACCACAATCCTCACTTGGGGGAAGTAAGTTTGTCGTTTTAGGGTAAACTTTTCAAATAAAATGTATAATATATTATATTATACCGTGCGGAACATCCAAATGGAATTAATTCACATCTCGATTATAACGCATATATATTTAAAAATCCAAAACACGCCAACTTAAGATTAAAAATGATATCCTGCAACGTCCAATTAATGCAGGAGTCCCACAAGGTCCATCTTTAGTCTCTAGTTTGTTTCTTCTCCACATCAATGACCTCCTCTCTAGCACATCCAACCCAGTTCACAGTTACGCGGATGACAGCACCCTCCACTCAAATATACAATATTCTAAGCCTGTCTCATTAGCCCAATTAGATGTGGATCGCAGACTCATGGAGGGTTCTGTCTCTGTGGATCTCCAAAAAATATTAGACTGGGGAAGTAGGAATCTTGTACAATTCAACACCACCAAATCTCAGTCTTGCTTTCTATCTCATAAGAGATACACCAGCCATTGACCCATCACAATGAACAACCAAGTTATTCAAAGTAATGAGTCATTTTCACTTGTTGGCATTTCGGTGGATCGAAATTTCAATTGGCACCAACATGTCACATTAATTGCAGAAGCGGCTGCTAAGAAATTAGGTTTCCTCTTCCGGACTCGCAAATGCTTTTCACCAGTTAATCGCTATACCTTATATACGTCACAAATAAGGCCAAACCTCGAATACTGCTCCCACATCTGGGGTGCCGCTGCCGCTTCTACACTTGCTATCCCGGACTTCATTCAGAAGAGAGCTATACACCTCATCGGTGACCCTACCCTCACCCAAAGGCTGCCATCGCTTGCCCACCGACGTGCCGTTGGTGGCCTCTCTCTCTCTCTCTCTCTCTCTCTCTTTTATAGATATCTGCATGGGCACTGCTCAGAGGAGCTTTCTGCCATAGTTTCTCCACCTGCTGCCCCCAACAGATCTACCAAGGAAACAGAGCGAATGCACCCTTTTACTGTCCAGGTCACCAGACATAGAGCATCTTGTTATGCCCGCTCTTTTGTCCCGAGGACTTCCAAGTTGTGGAATTCCTTGCCGGGACATTTTTTTCCTTCTCCTCCGAACCTCAAAACCTTCAACTCCAGAATTAACAAGTTGCCTCTTTCCTCCTTGTCGACACCCACGGTACGATAGTATTTAGGCTGTGAGCTCTCGTGGTGTGTTTTTGACATAAAAAAAGTGAAAACTTTACCTCTATATTCAACTCCCTTCGGGTGACAGTTGCTACTCCCAAATAGGAAGTAGGGGTTGGGATACCTCATTTAAAAGATCTCTTCATTCTATGTCAAAAATACTATGGTTCTAAAATTTATTTGCAAAAATTAACAGTAAAAAACAACATTGTGAGATGTACCACAGGCTCGCCACCTCGGTGCGAAACGGTATATCTCAAAATGTTCTAGGAGGCTCTGGCTACCTTATCCGAATTATATTAGGTGTATTCTCGTTGTAATTAGTATAGCACGCTGACGATCTCTATTGAGAGTGAAACTGGTAGGCGTTTAAAATGATGGTGGCGATGCATCTAGCCTTACAAAAAAAAATCATCTCATTGACGAACTTTACTACAACATACTAAAAATTAATAACTGATCGCTTTTGATTCATGGTGCTGAGAAAAAATAAAAAAATGTTCGGGACGTAGCAGTTGCATTATAATAGTAAATTTTCATAATAACTGTACACTATTAGTAAAATATAATATTAAAACAAATTCTTTAAATTTAAATGAACCTGGGAGACCAGTTTTAGAGGTCCCAGTTAGCGATTATTTGAAGAAGTTTCTATTTTCTATATGTAAGTACTGCAAGCATATTAAAAAAATTGTGTTACAAATTTCATTAAAGTCCTAAAAGTTTCTAGAAAAAAATTAATTATTTACAAAGGGAATGTACCTGCCAATCACCGACGTGCCATCTCTCTTCCTTTTATAGATATCTGCACGGGCACTGCTCAGAGGTGTTTTCTTCCATAGTTCCTCCACCTGCTGCTCCCAACAGATCTACCAGGGGAACAGAGCGAATGCACCCTTTTACTGTCCAGGTCACCAGACATAGAACATCTGGTTATGCCCGCTCTTTTGTCCCGAGGACTTCCAAGTTGTAGAATTCCTTGCCGGCACATATTAAATTTTCCTTCTCCAGAATTAACAAGTTGTCCCTTTCCTCCTTATCGACACGCACGGTACGATAGTATTTAGGCTGTAAGCCCTCGTGGTATGTTGTTAAAATAAGGTATTTTCCTTTTAATTGTTTGATTGAATTTTAAGGAAGTATAGCTGCAAAATGGTATAAAGGCAACTTATAGAGGCCCAACTAAGCTGTTTTTTTCGCACTTTTCGCTCACATTTTCTTTTTTTTTTATCTTCTTCCCCGCCCAACACCTCGATTCACTCCTGATCCCGTAACTTTCTTCGAGGCTGTTTGCAAGAAATATTTTTTGTCGTTTGTGCATCCAGAAGGAGATCTAAGCATGATTTTTTTTCTAAAAAGCCCCTGTATGCTAATCTGAAAATTTACTGAAAATTTAATTTTTATTTACAAAACAAATGTACCGTCCAAGTTATAAACGTGGCAGTTATTTTTCCTTATTAGTCGCTTGGATGATCCGTTTGAGCCAACTAAATCGAACCAGTTTCTGCAAACAAAATGACAAAAATGGTTCTCTAAAACAAATTTCTCGTTGCCTGTGTAGCTCTTGTGTTATTTTTTAAACTAGAGTACCCACGCTGTTTTATATAGGTTTTGGTTTTTATCAAAACTGAAGATTCTAGTTTGGGAAATTGAATTATCACCATTTGGAATATTTTTACGAAAATTCGCTACCATAACGCACCTGCTGCACCTAAACTCTTTTCAACACTTATTTACTATTCCTGTATCCATACTTTTTGGAAATGAAATAAATAAATATAAACAGTACAAAATTTTGAAATTAAAATTTTAATAATTTACGCTGAACATCGGTTTATAGGTATACTTTAAACTACTGTATGATATTGTGTAGTTTCATTTACCTCAAATTTTTCATATACGAGATGAAGAGTAAATAAAAACTAAAAGTAAACAATAAGTACCCTATTCTAGGATTCTAAGGTATTAGCCGCAGCTGAGTCTTATTCGTCTTTGTTAATGACGTCTGTAAACAAAAAAACTCGGGACGCAGCAAGTGCGTTATGGTAGTGAATTTTTATTAAATGCTTCAAATTTAAATAACTCAATTTTCTATAAACTTAGAGAGTTTAATTTCAATACGTAGTAAGGTTTTTCCTAAGGCAAGATATCCACAAAATTTCATTAAAATAACTTTGTAATTTTCGGAGAAAAAAATTTTTTTCGAAAGAAAATTTAAAATTTGAGTAACTCAATTTTCTCTAAACTTAGAAAGTTGAATTTTGGTACGTAGTAAGGTTGAGGCAACATATATAGTAAATTTCATTGAAACAGCTTTGTTACTTTCGGAGAAAAAAATTTTTTTCGAAAGAAAACTCAAAATTTATCCGGAAAACCCCGTCTGATTTTTCTGGATAACGAACTCATCCAAGCCATTAATAAAAGACAGGCACTTGCCAAGTTTCATCGAAATCGGTTAATTATTTTTTGAGTTATCATATATATATATATATATATATATATATATATATATATATATATATATATATATATATATATATATATATATATATATATATATATATAAACATATAAAAATTAAACCTATTTACAAATGAACTTTAATAAGATATTATGCTGTGACAATACCTCTCTCAAGCACCCTAAAATATAATCAAAATGTGCACAGTTATATATGTTTTATTTCTTTTTCCCTTGTCTTAATACACTACATATTTTATGACAATCGATTTACTTTACTTATTTGATTTCATAAATAGTCGGTTAATAGTGACTTGGAATGAAGTAGACACCACATCTTCAAACATATTAAGAGAATATGAGTAAATCAACAGCAACTGGGAATGAATTCTGTCAGTCGCCCAGCCACGTGGTTAAAAACACTGTTTGTATGATGGTTACAACTCTAGATCTAAATAAAAGGACTGTAACAGCGGCAGAAGCAGAAGTCAATGGAAGGTTGATGAATGAATCTCATGAGTCAATAAGAAAAGCATTGACTAACCAACAGCAACCACATACTTATGATTTAAACATGTTTCAAATTTGAATAGCTCAATTTTCTGTAACCCTAGAAAGCTGAATTTTGGCACATAGTTAGGTATTTCCCAAAGCAATATGTAGACCAAATTTTATCGAAATTTTCGGAAAAAAAATTTTTTTTGAAAGAAAACTCAAAATTTTCCCGGAAAACCCCGTCCGATTTTCCTGGCCAACGAACTCATCCAAGCCATTAATAAAAGAAAGGCACTTGCCGAGTTTCATCTAAATCGGTTAATTATTTTTTGAGTTATCAGACGGATACATATATATATATATATATATATATATATATATATATATATATATATATATATATATATATATATATATATATATATATATATATATATATATAAGCATATAAAAATTCAAACTGACCCCGGATATGGGTTCTAGGGGTCCTAATTCGCGCTCATTTGAAAGAATTTTTGCAAAGTCTCACCATCGATACCTCTCTATTAGTGAATTTTTTTAATAAAAATTCACTAAAAGAGTCTTCATTAAAGTGCTGAGAACATAAATAAGAATATTTCGGCAGCGTATCCGTTTTTATACTTAAGGCTGCGCACCATTTTTCTCTCATTTCTTTAATAGATGGAAACCTAAAAATAGTGCCAAACTGACGTGCCGCCGCTGAAAATAGCAAACAGCAAGGTACTTACGTATGCAGAGACACCGTTGCCACATCCCCAGGTAATCTTCTACAAACAATACAACTTTTCACCATTTTGCCAAAACAAAACTCAAAATCTTTATTGCCAATCAAGGTAACACATAAAAATAAACTCTCTGTATACTTGCATACTATTCACAGACAAATACAAGCCACAACTGAGGATTAATAAAAATCTAGATACTTCACATGCAGCAGGAAAACGATTTAAAATAATGGGCTGAGTTTTCTGGTTATATTTACATAAAGAAGGGAGAAACCAAGGAAAATATATGTTAGTACATCTTTACATTCATAAATAAGCCCTAATGAAAGTGTAATGTCTTAAGTGACAGAAAAGTAATAAATTTGTCATCCTCAATGACTTCCTTGTCATCATATTCGGCGATTTAAGGATGAATTATTACATAGCGGCAACGCGTTAGCCACCACCCAATCAGAGCAGAGGACCGATGTAAACATAGAGTCCCTTGAATGTTGGCTTCAAACAATTCGGCTGTGTGCCCAGTCTATTCGTAGATAGATAGTCAATGGTTACAACTCTAGCTCTAAATAAAAGGACTGTAACAGCGGCAGAAGCAGAAGTCAATGGAAGGTTTGTGTATTCGGGAAACTATTGACTATTAATAACAACAATTGACTAAAAACGCTGCGAGTTGTAAGGCAAAAATAATTATACTACAAAGGTTATAAATGATAATACATTACAATAGGGTTATATATAATCGTAAATGCTTCCAATGATTAACAATCAGTGAATTCAGTATTATTGACATTTCTCGGAAACTTACAAATGAATCTCATGAGTCAATAAGAAAAGCATTGACTAACCAACAGCAACCACATATTTATGATTTAAACATGTTTCAAATTTGAATAGCTCAATTTTCTGTAACCCTAGAAAGCTGAATTTTGGCACATAGTTAGGTATTTCCCAAAGCAATATGTAGACCAAATTTTATCGAAATTTTCGGAAAAAAAATTTTTTTTGAAAGAAAACTCAAAATTTTCCCGGAAAACCCCGTCCGATTTTCCTGGCCAACGAACTCATCCAAGCCATTAATAAAAGAAAGGCACTTGCCGAGTTTCATCTAAATCGGTTAATTATTTTTTGAGTTATCAGACGGATACATATATATATATATATATATATATATATATATATATATATATATGTATATATATATATATATATATATATATATATATATATATATATATATAATATATATATATATATATATATATATATATATATATATATATATATATATATATATAAGCATATAAAAATTCAAACTGACCCCGGATATGGGTTCTAGGGGTCCTAATTCGCGCTCATTTGAAAGAATTTTTGCAAAGTCTCACCATCGATACCTCTCTATTAGTGAATTTTTTTAATAAAAATTCACTAAAAGAAGAAGATAACCTGGAATTCGACTCCCCCCCCCCTGGTGTGAGTTGGCAAAATAACAAATGACAAATAGGTAATTGGTGTTGTCAGATTTAACTGGGAGTGCGATATGGCTTTCAAATACCCTGAAGAATGGAAAGCTTAATATTTATACATAATAAAACGTAGTTCTAAGCCTTTAATCAAATTGAATCACTTTAAGATTTTTATTTATTACTATATATTTTTCTGATCTTGAGTTGTTTATCTTAAGGATTTTGGCAAATGACAACCCCGCTGATTGTTTATTGTGACATATTTTTGTAGTTGGAATTGCGTGTGTTCTTGGTGGAGTAATTGGAGACACAGCAGAACGCGTGATGGGAGACGTAATACGCCATCTTGGGCACGCCACGTATGAAAGGAAAGATTGGTGGAATCTTAATGCCTGGAAGAAAGTAACACACTGGTAATCGTGTGAATTAATTATACAGTGAGGACCTAAAGTCCGTCCCCCACCCCCCCCCCTCTAATTTCTGAACCGTCCGGTATATTGTGATGAAATTTGGAAGGATGAGAAAGGTCTGCAATTTTTGACACATCAATGACAGCTTTAAATGTCAAGGTGACAGCTGCGCGCGCTTTCGGAATATTTTTTTAAATGAAAACTGGAGTCGAATGATACCTCATTTTGAAGGTATTTTTATGATCAGAACATTCTCTAGTTTTGAAAACATTTGGTTCAGTATTTTCCAAATAAGAATCAATAATATCGGTTTCTACGTTATGACTACCCTTGTTTAATAGAACACACTTTTTCTAAAAAAGATTACTACTATTCATCACTAGCAAATTATGCACACATTTACATGTTGTTTGGAGAACCACAGATGCTATTCAGCTCATCTGTGGTTTCTCCATTTTCTACACTTTTCTACCTATTACATGTCATTATTGATTATTCCTGTCATAGTGTTTTTTAATATCTCGATTTAGTATTGACAGAAAGTATTAGTTCGAAATTGTTTAAAATGGCTCGTTCTTTACAATATAAGTTTGAAGCGGTTATTATTTTTGGCGAAGCTAAGAGAAATTACCATGATGCTGTTTGTATGTTCAATGTACGCTATCCGAAACGCCAAATATGCAGAACATTTTTACGAAAACTAATTTCAAAATTTCATGAAATGGGTACGGTGAAAGACGCTCCAAAGTCTGGGAGGCCTAAAATTGTAGAAGATATAAGTCCAGGTATTAGCTGAAATGATTGTTAATACCCAACAGCCAACGAAGCACGTGGCTGAGACATGTAATATTTCGCGTACTTCTGTCAAAAGAATTTTGAAAAGCCATAAGTTTCACCCATATAAAATGAAAATTATACACAAAATAACAGAAGACGATTCTGATAGACGACTCGAATTTTGCGAAATTATGTCAGGAAGTATCGTAGGGAATCATCACTACTTGCAGAATATTTGTTTCAGTGACGAGAGTAATTTTTTTTACATGGAAAAGTTCATACCCAAAACTGTAGGTACTGTAGTGAGGAAAACCCCCATGTCTTCCGGGAGAGACACACACAGTTCCTCCTGAAAATAAATGGGCGGGCATTTTGGGTAATCACATCATAGGTCCCATTTTGCAGGAAGAAAATCTTAATGGCCCCAGATATCTGGATATGTTGCAAAATACGATTACTCCACTTGTTGATGATGTTGTTGCCGAAAACCCACATGAGTTTCAAGAGGTTATATTTCAACAAGACGGAGCCCCACCTCACTATTTTAGACAAGTCAGAAATTACCTGGATGAGAGTTATGAAAATAGGTGGATTGGTCGTCGAGGTCCTACGGAATGACCAGCTCGATCCACAGACCTCACGCCTCTAGAGTTTTTTCTTTGGGGATACGTTAAATCTGAGGTTTATAAAACGGCTCCCGGCCCATTCGATGAACTTAGACAACGAATTACAGATGTTTGTTTAAGAATAACGCCACAGATGCTTCATAATGTCAGAGAATAATTTACCCGTAGAATATTTATTAGTCAGGGGGTCCATGTTGGTCATTTTCAACATATGTTGAAGTAACCACTTCAACAGTTTGTGCCTTTAGATTTAATTTGAATTGTTTTTCAATTTTCTTAGTTGGGGTTAATTAGTTGTTATTTGTTTACTGTTAGATTGTGTTTTATTTTGAATCATAAATAATTAAAAATTATCTATGTGTACTTTACTGGGGAAAAAGTACGACAGGAACAATCAATAATGACAGCTAATAGGCAAAAAAACGTGTGTTATAAACAAGGCTAGTCATAATGCAGAAACCGATTTTATTGATTCTCATTTGGAAAATACTTAACCAAAAGTTTTCAAAACTGGAGAGTATTCTGAGCATAAAAAGACCTTCAAAATGAGTTATCACTGGACCCCCATTTCAATTTGAAAAAATATTCCGAAAGCGCGCTCAGCTGTCACTTTGACATTTAAAGCTGTCATTGATATGTCAAAAAATGCAGACATTTCTCATATATCATCGTTCAAAATTTCATTACAATATACCGGACGGTTCAGAAATTAGAGGGGGGGCGGACTTTAGGGCCTCACTGTATATTTTAACCCGGACGTAAATTAATTGCCCTCAGATAGGAGGTAAAAGGTAATTGTGTGGTTGCTTTAGCACTAGTTACATTCGTGTTCTTTTTGTGTGTTTTTAGCGTCGCAGTGTAGGGTGGAAGTTGTCCTACTATTGGAAATTGAATGATTAATGACTGTGAATTAAGTATTTCAGTGTAAGGTGGAAATGTTTCGGCATAGGGTACTAATTATTGCAATATAAAGAGAAAGTTATCCTAGTGTAGGCTTGAAATGCAATATCCCAGTGTTGTTTGAAAAGTATTATATGGAAAATTATTATATGGCTTTATTGTGGTCGTTGTACTGGCTTCTTAGCATCAGGTGATTCAGTAGATGATTATTATTCACTTTAAGCCTCTGGAGTCGTATGGTGGCAGTTGAATTTCGTAGTTGCAGTATATTTCGTGGTGGCAATTAACCGTAGTAGCAGCGTTCCAGACTGTATAGGTGTCCTAAAAGGACTGACACGTTTATGGACAGTAAATGGTATTAATAATTTAAGAAGGAAGTCGAGGAAGATCAGACAGGGAGTTATATGTGTTCAGATAAGTTCTAGCAGATAAGAGTGAGATGAAAACCTTTTGATAAATTAAATATTTAACATCACTAATTAATATAGGAATATTATTCACTCTTTTCATTTGTGTAAGTTAATGATTTTTATTGCAAAGAAACAAATAAAGTTCTCGAGTAGGTTGACGAATGCTTCACATTCATATAATTACTTTGCATTTGAGGGAGCTATGATACTCTGTTAGATTGAGTGCTATAAAACTGAACATTACATTATTTTATCAACTCAGAATAACATCTTGATACTATTTTAAGTTCTTGGCAACTCACTCTGAGTAGATGAATATTAGATATGTGAGCTAAGCGTGCGCACGTCTGGTAATTTTTATTTGTTGATATAATTAGTGAGATTATAGGCTACTGAGCCACTAGATAATTGATAATAACTAATGGAAAATTTAGAGAGCTAGATTTAGTGAACTGATGTGTAGATTTTTGTTGCTTTTCAGGCAAGGACAATGATTATTGCATGTATATTTTAACTTGTTGGTGTTTGAAGGTTCGTTTAACAATAAATTGGTATTTTATCCTGCGGTAAACGGTTTGTTAGATTTATTTGAAGTTAGTCTCAGTCCTGAAACTTCCCTGTGTGTTTTCTTAGTAACTTTGATCAGTGACATAGGTCGCTCACAAGAGTGTGACTATTGACGCACAAGAGGGCCTCTGCCCAGACACATTCTGAGAATATACCAGGAATGTTTGGAAAGAATATTCAAACATCCCCACAACATTCTCACAAGGTACAACATATATTTATAGAACATTCTATGAACATGAGAATTGGACAGATTATGTCATACTAATAAGGTTCTTAGAATGTTATTTATAATATTCTTAGGAGCTCCCAGTATTTTCGGAAAATATTCCACGAACATTCACTGAATCTTCTCAAAATGTTCATACATATACTCATGCGAACACTGTGTTTTTAAAAAAGATATACAGGGTGTTTCGCATAAGAAACGACACAGAGCAGGGGCATGTAGGGAAACCTATACAAAGGTACACCCCTAAGAAGTTATAAGCCTTCAAAGTGTGGTTTTAAATTTCGAAAAAAAATCAATATCTCAGTAATACTTCAACTTAGAAAAACCAAATTTGGTACACGTTTTGGGTGCACCAAGAGCATTATTCGTTGGTAAGTAGAGTTCAATCGAATCATTTCAAAGGGTTGAATAGTGGTGATGCACCCATAAAATGTGACAGAATTTGTTAACCTATTGGCGGATCTAAAAAAATATTATTTCATTTTATGGGGAAGTAAATTATTAAACTTTTTTACTCATGTTATTTTTCAAAAAACGTTTGTCGTTTTCAAGAAAAACCCGAATAGCTAAAGACACATATATTAATAATGTTACTTAAAATCATCAAAAATTCAATAGATGTCTGTGAAATTATCATATTGAAGAATTTCTATAACTTATCGATAGCAATTTTTTTATTTCTGTTGTTTGAGTTGTCTGTTTTCTAATAAATTATACTTATTCACACTTTTTTCCTGATTGTCAAATTTGACCTATACATAAGTTTATTGACAAATATTTAATTTTAGATGAATTTTAGTAAGATTGATAAAATATGTTTCTTTACTTATTCATGTTTTTCTTGAAAACAACAAAGTTTTTTGAAAATAACAGGAGTAACAAAGTTTTAGAGTAAAATTCCTCATAAAATCAAATGTGTTCTTAAATCCACCAATCTGGTAAAAAATTGTGACATTTTAAGGGCGCATCACCCCCAATTAACCCTTTCAAAAGCCTTAATTAAACTCTAGTTACCATTTATTAATGCTCTTGGTACACTCAAAGCGGGTACCAAACTTGGTCTTTCTAAGTTAAAGTATTACAGAGATATTAATTTTTTTCGAAATTTGAAACCCCACCGAAGGCTTATAACGTCTCAGGGGTGCAACTTAATATAGGGGTAAGTTGCGTTAAGTCACCATATTTTACGTTTACCTACATGCCCCTGCCCTGTGTCGGTTCTTATAAGAAACACCTTGTATATATTTTTTGAATGATACAGAAATTAATAAAATGCAAAGAAATGAAATATTGGATTTCTCTTCAAAATTTACCGATTTTCCACCATTGAACTGGTCTTTTATATATTTTCGTATAAGCAAGCCCGAGAGGCTACAATTTGAACTTCAATCACTCACCCTTGTTTAAGTTAAGTACACACACCTGTAAACTCAAGTTCAGATACGTAATAAGTCAACAATTCGAGTATTGCACGTTTATTCAGATTAAGTATGTACTTATAACGAATACAAAGAAATGTCTAAATAATATATTAATAAAACAATTAAAATTTCAATAACATAAAAATCAAATAAATAAAGATACAGTTCTTGGAGTTGCAAAAAAATGTAATAGCCAAATACAAAGTTTTCAAGATGAATAATCACGGTTACCCTCACTTAAGTAACTTGAAATTTGGCTAGACTATTGATCTTACAGGCTTTCAGTGTGGCATTAAAGGAATTGCGAGAGCGGCATTGCCGGACGGTGCTTATTGCTCTGGGGGCTTGCCTGAACTGACCTACAGGGCAGGTCAGGAAGGTCAGGTCAGGCGGCCCTGTGGGTCAGGAAGATCAGATCAGGCAGGACGCTAGAGCCATAGCCACCGTCCGGCATGGTCGGGACGCGTCTACTTAAGGATCGCCACAATGTAGTAGGTGTACCTAATTAGTAAGATGATCCAGTCTCAAGCAAAATTGACAAACCCATCATGAGTGTGAACTACAGGAGATGCTTTAAAACTTGTTTATTTACTAGGTGCGTCTTAGTTCTTGATAACCTCACACCATGTTTTAGTTGATTCTGTACTATGAATCTATGTTGTTTGCAATTGCACAGTTCTCCGTGTTCACATCACATTATTATTTTTAATTAATTATGTTAGAATATAACCTTATACAACGTTGACCACGACCACAAACCATTCATTTTGGCATTACTTTTTATTTACGTATAGCGGCCATCTTCCCTTCCCGGCGGCATGGACATGCGCTCTATGCCTAAAGAATGGACTGCCTAAATATACAATTTTGGATGTGTTTACCATAGACAGGTAACAGAATCAAACATGCAAAATAGTTACAATTATAATTCTCACCACTATACCGTAATCATCATCTATCTTTTTCATTCAATTTTAAAGTTATGTAATATTATAAGAACATCTCAAGCACATTCTGAGCGAATATTCGGAATAATAATCTATTCAAATATTCTCAGTATATTGATGAAGAATTTTCTTAGGATGTGATTGAATGAATGTACTCAGAATATTCAAGATTGAAGTTTGTAATTCCATAAAGGTTATTCATTCCGAAAAAAATATTCTGAAAAAAGAATGTTCTCACATTGTGAGAACATTCTGAGAATATCTTGTGCTGTATGGGTGTGCATGTGTTTCTCTTGCAGTGTGTACGAGGTATAGAGTGATCCAATGTGTTCTTGGTTGGAGTTGAATCACTGTTAAGGTAACTATTTTTTAATTAACAACTTATCGGAATATCCGGGGGAAGGTGTAACAATCAAGTGGCGCCCTGTATAATATCTTATTTAAGAACCCCGTCCGTCTCCACTGTTTAAAAGCTGGCGGCCACCTAACTTCCCGGTAACTTTACTTATACCAACGACTCTTTACAGATTGTGAGGTTGCATTTAAGTAGTGAGAGATGGTCATCGGTATAAAAGAGCTTTAGAAGCTAAAAGAGAAGGTAGAGAGTGTGTTATAACTTCTCTTCACTTACGGTTAATATTACAAAACTACTATAGTTCTGCTAAATGTGTAAGTCAGGGGAGATTATGCTGAATAAATAAAATATTGTTTTAAAAAATATTTCGTTTCCTGCTGTAGGCTAAGCATTTTTCAGTACCTCCTCGTATAGATTAGCGGCAATGCATAAGGCTACGCCTTCGCAATAGTGATTTTGTTATTACAAAGTAGATACAAATAAATATTATTGTAACAACCTCACTCAAACAATTATTTTAACAGCCCGTTTTTTTAATGTAGCGTTTTCTTTTATTGAAAAGCACTAATGAAAGAGAAGCCGACATATTCTGGTATTTATAAAGGCCCGACATCTCTACCGTGTACTTTAAATGAGAGCACCTGGGTAAGACATCATCTGTAAGCATCGTATGCTACTAATTTGAGGGCAGACTAAAGTTAAATGGTGCATGTCGCGTGATTGAAGATTGAAGTCTCAGAGGATATGTTGTTATTTGGCCACGAGTATAAGTTAGAAATTAGAATATTTCAGTTTTAGACACATAAAACGTTTTTTAAACTATTATTAGGCTAAATATAACTAGTTAAATATAGTACCGAATTAAATAAAATGTGGAGAATGCGCTAAGTCCCGACTATTATGTTGGTCTAGTTGATGGACTATATAAATTAGCTTAAAAACTTGTTTATTTTAGTCTAGAGTTATAAATTTATTAATCCGGACCTTGGATCTTGGGCTTCAAAATTCAAGTTTACACACAAATCATTCTTTATTTACTAAGGTGGCTGCCTCATACAAAAAAACTTCCGAAAATTTTCTTTTAAGATAGAATGTTTCATTCTGGTACATTTTAGTTTTTTTTAACGTAATTTCCTTTTAGGTTGATACACTTTTTTCAACGTTTCTGCCATTTATTTAACCCCTTAAAGAATAGTGCTGCCAATTGCACACTAACTTCCACATAGCTGTGAAAATCTACTTTACCCAGAAAGACATTTCATGAAACGAGTTTCGAGTCCATAACTTTACGACACAAAAAATATTCGTATTCCTGTACACATAAACGTCTGAAACGTTATATTACTCGAGTTTTAAAAAAAATGTTAGTTTTCACCAAATCACCCCACATTTATACCCTACTGCCTAAAGCGATCTTACAATTCAAAGCGTTACTTTGTCGGGTGCTTTTTTTCTTCCTCAGGGCTCGTCCGCGTCTTTGCCGCCCCTATAGCACCGCAGCCTTTGGCTTTTTGCGCATGCCCTATGTGTTTTCTGCTCCACCCATTCCAAAATCACTGTTCCTTGAAGTAGTCTGCACTGCAATTGGTAGGGTGAAGTTTTATATTGATCTGTCTCCGGTCTAGACTGACCGTAGATCAGTTGCATTTTGCGGTCCAGCGCTTTACACTCGCACAAAATGTGCTGGGCTGAATCCTTCCCCTCGCCGCAGAGTCTGCATGTCAGGTCCCCCTCGAACCGCCCCATTTTATGCAGGTGTTTCTTGACGGCAATGTGTCCCGTCAAGAGTCCCGTTATGTTTCTGAGCTCTCCTCTGCTAAGATTTCGGAGCTCCACTTTGGCAAAGTATGCCTTTACAATCAGAATATCCAAGCTGTTGGTGACAAACATCGAGCATCTGGATATCGAAATAGCTTTAGAAATAAAAATCAAGTCCGCCGGAGCAGTGCAAAGTAACCATACAAGGGAAGAGTCAAAAGGTCTGATGGATGACTTTTAGTTGTAGTTTTGTGTAAGTGCAAGTGAGTGTGATTTTGTGGCATGTTCTGTTCACTTTAGTTGTATTTTCTAAAGATGTAAGTACTATTATGTGATGCAATTCCTCTAATAGCACACTGAAAGCCTGTAGCCAAATTTCAAGTTACCTCAGTGGGGTAACCGCTCCGAAACTTTGTATTTGCCTATTAAATTTTCTGGCAACTCCGAGAACTGTATCTTTATTAATTTTATTTTTATGTTATTGAAATTTTAATTGTTTTATTAATATTTTATTCAGACATTTCTTTGTATTTGTTATAAGTACAAACTTAATGTGAATACATGTGAAAAACTCGAATTGTTGACTTATTAAGTATCTGAACTTGAGTTTCCAGGTGTGTGTAGCCAGTGGAACAATATGGTAACCTACACAAGGGTGAGTGATTGAAGTTCTAATTCTAGCATATATGGCATGTTGGGCTTACTAATACGAAAATATATAAAAGGCCAGTAAATGGTGGAAAATCAGTAAATTTTGAAGATAAATCCAATATTTCATATCTTTGCATTTTATTAATTTCTGTATCATTCAAAAAACGTATACAGGGTGTTTAGCATAAGAACCGACACAGGGAAGGGGCATGTAGGTAGGTAAACGTAAAATAGGGTGATTTAAGACGACTTACCCCTATACTAAGTTGCACCGCTGAGAAATTATAGGCCTTCAAAGTGGGGTTTCAAATTTCGAAACAAATTAATATCTCTGTAATACTTTAACTTAGAAAAACCAAATTTAATACCCGTTTTGAGTGTACCAAGAGTATTAATCAATGGTAAGTAGAGTTCAAATAAGGCATTTGAAAGGTTGATTGGGGGTTATGCACCCTTAAAATGTCACAATTTTTTAACAAATTGGTGGATTTAAGAAAATGTTATTTCATTTTATGAGGAATTTAACTCTAAAACTTTGTTGTTCCTGTTATTTTCAAAAAACTTTGTTGTTTTCATGAAAAACACAAATTAGTAAAGAAACATATTTTATCATTCTTACTAAAAATCATCAAAAAGTAAATATTTGCCAATACACTTATCTATAGGTCAAATTTGACAATCGGGAAAAAAGTGTGAATAAGTGTAATTTATTAGAAAACAAACAACTCAAACAACAGAAATAAAAAAATTGCTATCGATAAGTTATATACATTCTTCAATATGATACTTTCATAGGCATTTATTGAATTTTTGATGATTTTAAGTAACATTGATAATTTATGTGTATTTAGTTATTCGGTTTTTTCTTGAGACCGACAAAAGATTTTTGAAAAATAACAAAAATAAAAAAGTTTTAGAATTTACTTCCCCATAAAATGAAATAATAATTTTTTAGATCTGCCAATAGGTTAAAACATTCGGTCGCATTTTAAGGGTGCATCACCACTATTCAACGCTTTGAAATGCTTCAATTGAACTCTACTCACCAACGATTAATGCTCTTGGTACACCCAAAACGTGTATCAAATTTGGTTTTTCTAAGTTGAAGTATTACTGAGATATTGATTTTTGTTCGAAATTTAAAGCCCCACTTTGAAAGCCTATAACTTTTCAGGGATGAACCTTAGTATAGGGGTAAGTTGCGTTAAATCACCATACTTTTAGTGAATTTTTATTAAAAAAATTCACTAATAGAGAGGTATCGGTGGCGAGACTTTGCAAAATTTTTGCAAATGAGCGCGAACTAGGACCCCTAGAACCCATATCCGGGGTCAGTTTCAATTTTTATATGTTTATATATATATATATATATATATATATATATATATATATATATATATATATATATATATCCGTCTGATAACTCAAAAAATAATTAACTGATTTCGATGAAACTTAGCAAGTGGCTTTCTTTTATTAATGGCTTGGATGAGTTCGTTGGCCAGAAAAATCGGACGGGGTTTTCCGGGAAAATTTTGAGTTTTCTTTCGAAAAAAATTTTTTTCTCCGAAAGTAACAAAGCTGTTTTAATGAAATTTACTATGTATGTTGCCTTGGGAGAGATCTTGCTACGTACTGAAATTCAACTTTCTAAGTATAAAAAATTGAGTTATTCAAATTTTAATTTTCTTTCGAAAAAAATTTTTCTCCGAAAATTACAAAGTTATTTTAATGAAATTTGGTATATATCTTGCGTTAGGAGAGACCTTACTACACACCAAAATTAAACTCTCTAAGTTTATAGAAAATTGAGTTATTCAAATTTGAAACATTTAATATTTAACATGAAGTTTTTACCACAGAAATCGTAGAAACGACGAGACGATTTTCACGTCTCTAGTATCAGGATCATATGAGAGGATAGGCAGTGGCAGTGTTTAAAATGTTGTACATGCTAGTTTGTTATTCTGCAGATGATGTTTTCAATTTGTTTTCAATATATGGTGAATTTAACAGAATAGTTGAGACAACAGTTCGAACATTTAACAACAGATTCCTTTATTTGGCTCCAATGAATAGAACAAAATTCAGCAGATTTAAAAGTAAGTCGTCAAGTCATGGAATAATACTGACACGACGCGTTGTTAAACGTTTCAAAATTGAAGACAATGAAATGAATGAAATTATAGTTCTTGCATATTTTGAAGCATGTCTACAAAGTTCGTTAAGAAGTAGGTCTCAAGATTTGGGTTTATCTATCTGGGCAATACACAGAATATTGAGAAAGCACAATATGCATAATTAGTGAATTTTTATTTAAAAAAATTTATTTATTTAAAAAAATTCACTAATAGAGAGGTATCGATGGTGAGACTTTGCAAAAATTCTTCGGACGGGGTTTTCCGGGAAAATTTTGAGTTTTCTTTCGAAATTTTTTTTTCCTCCGAAAGTAACAAAGCTGTTTTAATAAAATTTACTATATATATATATATATATATATATATATATATATATATATATATATATATATATATATATATATATATATTGCCTCAGGAGAGATCTTACTACGTACCAAAACTCAACTTTCAAAGTTTAGACAAAATTGTGTTATTCAAGTTTTAAATTTTCTTTCGAACAAATTTTTTTTCTCCGAAAATTATAAAGTTATTTTAATGAAATTTTGTGGATATCTTGCCTTAGGAAAGACCTTACTACGTATTAAAATTAAACTCTCTAAGTTTATAGAAAATTGAGTTATTTAAATTTGAAGCATTTAGTAAAAATTCACTACCATAACGCACTTGCTGCGTCCCGAGTTTTTTTTGGTTCCTCTACATGCCCCTGCTCTGTGTCGGTTTTTATGCGAAACAGCCTGCATGTCTTTTTAAAAAACACAATGTTCCCATGAGTATATGTATGAATATTTTGAAAAGATTAATTGCATGTTCGTGGAACATTTTCAGAACATACTGGGAGCTCCTAAGAATATTATAAATAACATTCTAAGAACCTTATTAGTATGACAGAATCTGTCACATTCTCATGTTCATAGAATGTTCTATAAATATACATTGTACCTTGTAGGAATGTTCTGGGGATGTTTGAATATTCTTTCGAAACATTACTGGTATATTCTTAGAATGTGTCTGTGCTGTCTGAGGATAGGTCATGATACACACACACACACACACATATATATATATATATATATATATATATATATATATATATATATATATATATATATATATATACAGGGTCTCCCAAGTTGAGTAGCCTATTAGATTATTTTCCAAACTATGCATATCTGAATGCTGAAAATTTGCACATGGGGTTGCAGAAGATGCTCTATCTGAAAAAAATAATTTCCAGAATGGCGCACTTCCGGTTCTACCAGAAGTAGGTGCTAACTTTGTTATTTTAAATAGAACACCCTGTGTATTATTACATTTTTAGAATGCTTATTTGATTTTAGGTGGACTTTTATTAACAAACCTTAGTCCTATCTTCAAATGTTATCGAAATATTTCAATTTTTTCGAAAATTCGAGCCACGAGAAGGCTTTTTTTATAAGGGTATTTTAGCTTTCTGGTGGGTGTGTTAGGATATATTTTTTAACTGTGCATTGCAGGATAACAAAGGTGTGTTGTTACATTATTGAAACAATATTTCTTATACAGGGTGTTTTGTGTAATGTATATGAATTCCGTAGCTTTCACACTCAAAAAACTTGTTTATTTCAAACAGAACACCCTGTATTTTATTATTTTATCAAATACTTCTGAAGTCACTCTTTCAAACTGTATTAGCATTCCCTACACTTAAAAACGATTTTTCTTGAGTTATTGACATTTTTTAGAAAAAAGCACAGAATTCCGCAAAAAAAGTTAATTAATTAACTTATTCAATAGAACACCCTGTATTTTATTGTTTTATCAGATGCACTAGAAGTCACTATTTAAAACTGTATTAGCATTCCCTATACCTAGAAACCATTTTTTTGAGTTGTTAACAATTTAATAAAAAAAAGTACAGAATTCGGCCAATACAGTATTATGTTAATAATGTATGCATTTATGTATGTATTTATGTATGTATGTGAATGTCTGTCACACATAAAAGAAATTATATTATCATAGGAATTGTTCAAATTGTCCATCATTTGCATTAACACATCTTTCCAAGCGAGATAGAACTCCATCACTTGTTCCACGCTGTATTTCGAAGGGATTAAGGTTGTCGAGACTATTTCGAACTCGGTTTTCAAGTTCTTCTCTTGAATTAACTGGAGTTGCATAAACGTCTGACTTGATCTTGCCCCACAAGTAAAAATCGAGCGGCGTCAGATCGGGTGACCGTGAAGGCCAAACATATCTTCCTCCGCGTCCTATCCACCTATCTTCGAACACTTCATTCATGTACACCTTGACGTCTGCTGAAGAATGCGCAGGGGCACCATCTAGTTGATACCAACAATTGATATGATGGTTGAGGGGTAGAGTGTCCAGGAAATCACTGACTGTGGTTCGTAAGATTCTTAGGTACTGATTGGAGGTAAGGTTACTATCGTAAATACAGTAAGAAATTTTATTGTCCATTAGAAGAGCAAATACATTAAAACTAAATTTATTCTGGAAACAGCGCTCTCTTATCACATGAGGATTTTGCTGTGCCCAGTAATGCGAATTGTGTCTGTTAAAAATTCCTTCATGTGAAAACTTGGCTTCGTCTGTCCAAATTATATTTTTTATAAAGGAGGGACTATTTTGGTGACGATCCAGGAGCCATTGACAAAATTCCACTCTTCGTGTTGCATCACTAGGTTGTTGAAAATTCACAGTTGTAAATTTATAATCGTGCATATTGTGCTTACGCAATATTCTATGTATTGTCGAATGCGACAGGTTCAAATCAGCTTCAGCAGTTTTTACTGATGCCTGGGGATGGGCTTCAAAATACGATAATACAGTGATTTCAACGTCTTCGTTTCCTGTTAGTGGTGCGTTTCTTGATGAGTTTTTTATATGGCAGCTACCAGTGCTCAAGAAGTTTGATTCGTACCTTCTGAATTTTTTAATTGTCATTGGTGGTACCTCAGGATACCGTTCGTTGAACATTCGACATGTCCTGCTGGCAATTCTGCTACACTCCCCGTAAAAGTAAAACAAATTGAGCAATTGTTCATGTGAGTAGTTACGGCTTTCCATTATACTCTCGAGTCGTAATTTATTTTATTTTTATTTATCTATTTATGATAATTCGCCCAACACGATATACAAGATATAACAATAATAATAATAATTGTTCACACAAACATACATCAACTCAGGTAATAAAACAATAATGTCACATTACTGAAACGTCAAACTGTAGACAGCACTCTAATAAGTTTGGCCCATCCTTTAGTGAACACCTATATATATATATATATATATATATATATATATATATATATATATATATATATATATATATATATATATATATATATATATATATATATATATATATATATAGAGGTGGCCTGAACTGCCTACAGCCCCAGTCTCACTAGAAATCGGCTCTAGGGTCTCAGTGTTTTAAAACAAGCATATGTGCTTGGAAAAAGAAAAGATGTGGACTAAGAGGAAACCTGGCCCAATTGGTGAATTGCGTGACATGCGAGCGCTACAATAAAATGTAAAAGACTGCTGAAGTAGTTGCGACGACAGGGCGACATCGCCTTTAGACTGTGATGATGGTTAATCTAAAATGATATATTATAGGAAATTAATTATCTTATTGCCAGGCAAACTAATTTATCCTTGTTAAAACAAATTTATTTCAACTAAAAGAAATCCAAAGCATTTCTTAGGA
The DNA here is from genome assembly GCA_964006375.1 of Tillus elongatus. Classification (NCBI taxonomy): domain Eukaryota; kingdom Metazoa; phylum Arthropoda; class Insecta; order Coleoptera; family Cleridae; genus Tillus; species Tillus elongatus. Next base: position 31,344,604 of record OZ023262.1, on the reverse strand, counting down.
CATAAGTCTGCTTATAAAAACGACTACAATAGAGTTCGACATGCATTTATTTCTCCATATGGAAAACATGTGGGACAGAATTGAGTGTGAATTATGGTAGTGATGGTAAAACATTACTGCAACAGGTGACACAAAAAACATCATGTTATTATGTAACAAGCACGCCACGGAAAATGTCATTGACACGCAATGAAGTAGCGTTTTTAAAAATATACTTATCCAAAAATAATATGCTTAACATTTTGTGTTATTACAGGTGCCACATTATAATGTGTTAATGCCTCTTTAAGTCTTTTTTACACACTAAATTAAAGACAAATACAGGTTCACAGCACAAATTTTCCTAAGCTCTGTAATAAACAGTGCTTTTGTGCAGTAATAAATAAATTTGTTAAAAAATCAAGGAGTAATTTTTGGAGAGACTCTCAGACCACACAAATTCTATTTTTAGTTGCGCATTTTCTACAAGATAATTTATACATACAGGGTGATTTCCATAAAGGGTACGATGATATTGGTATTTCTTCAATAACAACCCTTTTTATTAAGAAATGTAAGAAAGCATATTTTTTAAAATACGGTATGGTAATAATTAGGTTAGCATGAGTATAGGTTAGATTAGATTATATTTAGTACAGGCAATAGAGATTTTTTTTCTGCATTAAACTACAGGAGTTATTTTTTTTGATAGATAGGTTCAGAATTACGTACTGAATGTAAAAACACAAAATCCTTACAAATTAGGAGGGCGGAAGTGCCGCCATTTTGAAAAAAACCGTTTCGACCTATATCTCCATAACCGTGTACTTTAGACCAAAAATGGTAATGACCTTTATTGTTGAGTTGAGTTGAGTTTGAGTGAGTGAGTGTAAACACTCAACCACTCGGGATGGCACGAACTTGTAGTTCATTCACCACAGATTTTTGAATTGCAGTTGAAGGTTATTAACATTTATTATACCTATTGGTTATGTTAATAATTGGTATCTTACATATTTACACATCCATATATACACCATATATGCACTATATATACACATATATATACACACTAAGACATGTTTTTTTTTAATACTATATATACACATATATACATACACATTAAGACATCTTGTTTTTTTTTGTTTTTTTTTTGTTTTTTTTTTGTTTTTGTTTTTTGTTTTTGTTTTTTTTTGTTTTTTTTTTGTTTTTTTTTTGTTTTTTTTTTTTTGGGATAGACTGGGACACATTGTCGCCTAGGGACCCACCAAGGCTCACCAACACACTGACAGGCCACGGATTGAGAGGGTAGTACAGTAGGACAAACAGACGGAAAGCTTATGCTATATTTACATGTGTTTCACTTATCGCTATAAACTAACAACAGCGTACTTAAATATATACAATAATTTATAATACTATTCCTATATTTTTAAAATATCCCCATAACAGGATCAATACTCTTTTTTTCTTAAAACTAAGTATATAATTTAGGTTTAGAGGAAATTGTATTTCTACTGTTTTCATCAACGCATGCATAAGTGTTTTGCGTTGATTTGTATACAAGCTGCATGAGAATACGATGTGTTCTAAATCACATATCGAGTCTCCGTCACAGTTACAGTAGGGAGTTGATTCTATTCCCAGACGATTTAAATGTGCTCCAAATCTGCCATGGTTACTCTTAATTCTAATTGTGGTTGTTAATATGTTTCTCTCATTTTCGTGTAAATAATTAAGTTCACATTTTTTTGGTAATTTTGGATGTAAAAATTTATACCTGTTATTAGATTTTTCTGTGTATTTTACCCATTCTTTTTCCCAAAGTGTTCTGTTTTTTGTTTTGCTATGTTTAACAAAGTCTGTAGATGGGACCTTTATGCATTCTATTTGTGTTTGATTTCTGGCTTCTTTTGCTAACATATCCACTGTTTCATTGCCTTCAATTGTACTGTGACCTTTAACCCAGAGAAATTTAACTATCATTTTATCTTTACCGTTGTAGCAAATTTGTCTGATATTTTTCACTATGTCGTTTATTTTATTGTCATAGTGGCTGCTTTTAATTGCTCCTAATGCCGACTGGGAATCACTTATAATTATGGAATTTTTTATTTCTTTTTTATATGCCCACTCTACAGCTTTCTCAATGGCTAACAATTCTGCTGTAAATATTGAGCTTTCAATATGTAATCTAATTTTCGAGGATGCTGTTGGTTGTTCAACATAAAAGGCTGCTCCAACCCCATCTTCACTTTTTGACCCGTCGGTATATATTTTTGTGTATTTGTTATATTTACTTATTATGCGTTGGAATATTAGTCTGTTAACACATGGAAATTCAGTGAACTCTGGTATAATTACATCCAGTAAATATACCATTGCTTCATAGCTTAGTTGGAATTTCTGTGGCACTATATTAACTGTAATATGGTTTTGGAATTTCATGGTTTCATAGTACGCGTCTGCTAGTGGTGGATTATTCTTTTTGGACCAAAACTTATTTGTTAATGTCTCTATAAATAAGGAGTGAAGGTTCTCGATTTGGTTTTCGCTTCTGCTTCTTGTTTTGAGTAAGTGTTTTTCCGCTAGAAGGATTATTCTGAGATGAAATGGTGGTTCTTGAGTTTCTGCGAATATTATTGCCGTTGGTGTTGTCTTCATTGCCCCGATGCAGATTCTAAGTGCCTTTAATTGTACTCGTTCAATTTTTTTAATGTTTGTTTTGCAACTGCTACCATAAATAGTACAGCCATAATCCAAAATGGAACGTATATATGATCTATAAAATAGCAGGGCAACATTAAACGATGCCCCCCATTGGACATTGATTGTAGCTCTCAATAGGTTGATTCCACGTTCACATTTTCCTATTATATATTTTATATGTTCTGTCCATAAGAGCTTATTGTCCACGATCATTCCTAGATATTTGTAACTATTAGCAGTCTTTATATCTCCCAGGCTGGTTTGGATACATGCTGGTGCTTTCAAACGATGTCTAGTGAGAAACATGATTGAAGTTTTTTCAGTATTTATGTTAAATTCACGTTCATCAATCCATTTACTGATCACATGTGCGATACTTCTAAGCTGAACGAGACACTCATTGTATGAAGACGCAACTGTGTATACACATAAATCGTCTGCGTATTGGATGCACTTCGTGTTTGTGTCAAACAAGTCATGTAGATTTCTTGTATATAAGTTGAATAATATGGGGCTTAGTAACGATCCTTGCGGTAAACCTTTCCTTAGAATTCGGGGACCATGTATATTATTGTTGTTGTCCCTCAAATAAATCGTTCTGTTATGAAACAATTCAACAATGTTTAGAGCTACATTATTTGGAATGCCGAAACGCATTAAGTCGATCTTTAATAGTTTTAGGTTAGCGCAGTCATATGCTCCTTTGATGTCAACGAAAATGCACACTACGTATTTATTTTCTGAAAAAGCTACTTGGGTGTCAGTGATCAGTTGAGTCAATGCCTCCATAGTTCCCACTTCTTTTCGAAAACCGAATTGTGAGGTGGTCAATATATTATGGTGTTCAACATACCATTCCAAACGTCTTTTAATCATTCTTTCGAATGTTTTGGTTACGCAATTCAGCAATGAAATTGGTCGATAAGAGCTGGCCTTTAGTGGATCTTGATTCTTTTTAAGAATTAGACACAAAACTATTTCTTTCATTTGGTCTATGTACTTTCCTTTAATCCACCAGTCGTTAAATACTGACAATAATATGCCTTTTGCCTTATTTCCTATTTGTGATATGATGCTATATGTCAATCTATCTATTCCTGGAGCTGTATTTACAGTTGTTTTAATCGCTAACTCTAATTCTTCTATTGTAAACGGTGCACTGAACCAATTAAAATTGGGATTTTGCTCAAACGTACCCATATTTTCTGATGAGCCTATAAGAGTTATTTCATCTAGAATTTTCAGACAAATCTCTTCTTCAGGAAATACGTTTGTATTATGGTCTTTTCTTTTATTAAAGTTTTTAACAAATTTCCACACACAAGATAGTGAAGTATTTTTGTTCAGGTTAGAGACAAATGTCTGCCAGGATTTCCGACTTTTTGCTTTTAATTTTCTTTTTATATTTGCTTCTATTTGCTTATATCTAAAGTAGTTTTCCCAATTTGAGACCAATTTGTAATCACGTAAGGCTTCTTTTCGTTGTTTTATTAGGTTGCTGCATTCCTGGTCCCACCAGCGCGGCTGCTGTTGTTTGAACTCTTTTGAGCCTGTTACCTCTATGGATTCATTAGCTGCTTCAGTAACAGAATTGATTAGGAATGTAAATTTCTCCCTGGTGTTCTCTGGAATCTCCTCTAACCTATTTTCTAGTCTGTGTTTAAATAGGTCCCAGTTTGCAGTTTTTTCTTTCCACCTTGTATAAGGAATATTTGATTTTCTTATGTGGTTTTTATATATCCTCTAAAACTTTACTCTCAGTTATTTGAGCTAAGCAGCTAGATACTAAAGTTAAATCTATTATCGACGGAGACTCCAACGGTCTCGTGATCTTAGTAGGCGTGCCATCATTAATTACAATAAAATTAGTTTCGTCAATAGCTTCTGCTAAACATACTCCGTTGTTATCGTCCCTAGTGGATCGCCATAAACTATGATGAGCGTTAAAGTCCCCACCGATAATAGTTTTCTTATTACTAAATTTTTCAAAAAAGTTTTTCCAATTCGAAGCGTTAATTCTAATATTTGGAGGTCTATATACACTAACTACATATATATCAAGGTTTATCAAATAAATACAACAAGCATCCACCTCATTGTGTGGAATACAGCTAAGTTTAACTTCCCGAAAATTTAAATGTTTAGCAATAAGTATTGCAACTCCCCCTGCCCTACGATATAACCTATCTTTTCTAATTATATTATAACCTCCAACTGCAAATAAATCATCACTAGATTTTAACCATGTTTCACTAACTACTACAATATCTACCCTATTATCTGAAAGAAACTTTACTAAATTGTCTTTGTTTTTCTTTAAAGAATAAGAATTCCATTGAACTATTTTTAGCTCTCTCTCAACTCGACTCATATTCACTCTCATCGACCACAAGATTATCTATTAATTGGTAAACGGATTTTTTTAAATTATAATTTTCTATCGTTTCTTCACACGTTTCTGGTGTAATTTTTTTCATTAATTCAGTTACTAAGATTGTAAGTTGTTCTGTTATTTTTTCTTTGTATTCAATAAAATCTTTTCGGTATGGATTTGGCAAAACTGATTTTGAGCACTTCTGCGTTGGCGATTTAGATGCTTTTCGTTTCTTTTGTTGCGATTGGCTAGGTTTTACATTTGCGCGTGAAATATGATGTGTATTTGATTGATATGTGCTTTGTGTGTGTGTTGGGGTTGTTTTATGGTGAGTCTCTTTAGGTGCCTTAAGCGGGGGAAACTGTGTTAAATCGGTTAAAGCCTGAAATCTGTTATATGTTGTAACCTTGGCATAACTAGGGTTTTTTTCTACTTTTTCGGCTTCTTTAAAAGATAAATTATAATTTGCCATTATTTGTTTGATTGATTTTTGTTTTACGTATACTGGACATACCCTGGATGTTGTAGTGTGTTCACTTGTTTTACAATATATGCAATATTTTTCATTATCACAATTTTTTGTGTCATGATTTTCCCCACACGTTTTGCAACAGTTATCTTGTTTCTTGCAAATTTTAATAGTATGACCATATGAAGACATTTCATGCATTGAACAACCGGGTATATGTACGGTTCTATCGGAAAATTTACCCCGTTTATTCTTACCTCGTTAGGTAGAGTATCCCCCTGAAATGACACTATAATCATTTGCCGCGGTACTAGTTTAGATTCCCCTTTTTCGTCTACTATTCTTTTCATAATTCTTCTAACTTCAGTAACTTTATTTTTTGATTCTATTTCCCGTTTTAAAAATTCTGTATCAAAATAAGTATCTACCAACCTAATTACTCCCTTTTTATGAGTATAAAATTGTGGTATATATGCTATTAGATTATTTTGAGATAATATTTCGTTATTAATTAAGCTATTTGCAGCTGTGTGTGTGTTTAGGATTACCTTTACTCTGTTATATCCAACTTCTTTAATGTCAATTATTGATTCCCTTAACTTTTTGTCTTTATATAAATAGAAACCTACACGCAAGGGAAATAACCTTCCTAAACTATTCAGTTTGTACTCGACATGTACATAATAAGGTCCCTTATCTGAAGGTCTATATCTATTATCAGGGTCTATAGATTTATTTTCATTTACTTGATTTCCATTCCCAGATAAATTGTAATTACTCACCTGAGTTCCATCGTTTATTTTTTTGGGTGGTTCTAGACCACCCTCTGGTTCGTTCATGTCCTACCTTAGCTTTATCCTTCTATGCAATAATTGTGTATTACCAAGCACAATTAATAAAATAACCTAAATTATTTTAAATATAATTACGGTATTTTTCTGTAAATAAATTCGATTTTTATTATCGCAGATAATTTTATCACTCACTCACACTAGGATGTACACCGTATCACGGTCACCAGTGAACTGACCTTTATTGTAGATAATTGCATTTTTCATCTTTTTTGTTAAAAAAAAAAATGTTGTTTCACTCACCGTTTACAACTTATCCGACTATTAGCATTCATTTATTCACTTTTTTACCTATATCTTTGTTAATAATTGTTTAAAAAATAAAATGCTTATAACTTAACTTTTCAATCGAAAAATTTTCTAGAACTATTACTTAAAACTTTTTTTTTTTTTTTCTAAAATTATTATTAGTGCATTTTCTTTTAAAAAATTCACTAATGAGGAGACCCCGACTTTTTAATTTTGAAAACAAAATTTTTAAATAGGCGCTAATTATGCCCCCTAGAACACATATCCGGGGTCAGTTTCACTTTTATATGTATATATATATATATATATATATATATATATATATATATATATATATATATATATATATATATATATATATATATATATATATATATATCACCGATAACTCAAAAACTAATGAGCCTATTTTAATTAAATTTAGTGAATACCTTCCTCTTGTAAGTGGCTTGGATAAGTTAGTTAACCAAGAAAATCGGCCCAGGTTTTCCCGGAAAATTTTGTGTTGTCTTTCGAAAAAAAAATCATATCTCCGTAAATAACAAAGTAAGGGCAACTAAATTTGGTACGCGGTTTTATGTCATTATAGGTAAATTACGTATCAAAATTTAGGTCTGTAGGTTTAACGACAAAAAAGTTATAGGGATTTAAAGAAAAATAAATTAGGGTCAAAGTCGCGAATTAAAACGTAAAAATTGGCAACATTTACGCAAAGAACCTGAAACTAATATAAGCTATGAAAAGAAAATGTCTCCAGAAGAATGTTTTACAAAGCCTGAAGTCTTAGCTTCAACCGTCATTGTCCTTCATTATACTAAAATATTTCCAGAAAAATTTGTCGATTGAAAAGTGCAACATTTAACGCGTTATAACTTTGAAAATATTGATTTTCGAAAAAAAAGTTTTTAGTAAAAATTGTAGGAAATTTATCGGTTGAAAAGTTAAGTCATAAGCATTTTATTTTTTAAACAATTATTAACAAAGATATAGGTAAAAAAGTCAATAAATGAATGCTAATAGTCGTATAAGTTGTAAACGGTGAGTGATACAAAAAAATTATTTAACAAAAAAGATGAAAAATGCAATTATCTACAATAAAGGTCATTACCATTTTTGGCCTAAAGTGCATGGTTACGGAGATATAGGTCGAAACGATTTTTCCCAAAATGGCGGTACTTCCGCCCTCCTAATTTGTAAGGATTTTGTGTTTTTACATTCAGTACATAATTCTGAACCTATCCATAAAAAAAATAACTCCTGTAGTGTAGTGCATTATGGACAAGAGTAACGGGTTCCTCTATTGTAAGTGGGCCATAACGCACCCTCCCTATGACCTTAAGGTCTAATGTGGCTTACGCCTATTGTGATTATAGTTTATACAGAGTGTCACACGACGAACGCCAGTTATCGATTTCTCAGAAACTAGGCTTTCAATATTGGCACTTACAGTTGTTGATGTTAACTCGCTTATCTTAAAATAGGACATTCTATATATTATTACATTTTTAGAGACTACGCAGAATTTTAGTCACATTTAATGTGTAATGTCCTATAGCCAAGCCCAACCGTTTTTGGTATATCTCAAATGTTATGTAAAAAATGACGTTTGCAGGTCTAAACATAACTATCGCAACTTTTGTAAGTTACCGACTTTTGAAAAGGTTAAAAATTTTTGACGACTGCTTTCATTAAATTTTCGTAGTCAATTGAGACAACCGTTTTATCCCTACTTTTACGATTAAAGGTAGATTTTGACAAATAATGGGGACAATTGGGAAATTGGATTGGTATCGCATTCGGCTTAAGCTTAGGATATATTAACTTAATGGTAACAGGTTGTCCAGTTCTTGAATCATTCCCTGGTTTCTGGTTTCGTCCAGATAATATCCTCTTTCAGAAAATGTACAGCACACATCTTTGTGTATTTTGTTAAAACAGTTTTTTTTGGATATGCCTTTTTTATGATACAACTCTTGAAGACACCTTGATGAAGATACCTGATTTATGCTATCGTGAACGTTCCGCCTGGCAAAAGTAACAAGACACGCAGTAATGAACCACCCAGGACTTGGAGCCACTAGAGCTAAGCCGAGCCCTGTCATAGTCTATCGGCGGTCTGGGCAACCCTGAAGAGTCTACAACCTTTCGAGCGGTCCCGCTGGCCCTGAACAGCAACAAACTCTGCATCTCTATTGGGCCTCCACGAAACACCACCTCGTAAGCAAAAGTTCAGTACTTGGTTCATCTGCTTTCCTCGTTTTTACTTTAGATTTTAATAAAAACTGCCGCAGGCAATCATTCTCATATAAATTAAGTAGACATTCACTTTACTTGCGTTTGTGTAATTTCCTTGAAAAAGAGGCACACAACACTTGTTAGGCATAGTTGAATATTAATTATTTAGTTGACAAACACACACACACACACGAGTGATTTCAATGGAGATTTTCTAATGAGCTTACGGCCCAGTGTGTTTATTTTGCTATATTTATTCCGTAAAAATGTAAAATAGCAACGGAAGTATTTACTAGCTATAGTTAAACAGCGCAACAATCTTCAATAACAGATTTTATTTCCGCCCCCCCCCCCCCCCCCCCCCCCCTTAATATGTTCGCGAAAACTAGTGTTGATAGTCTTTTAATACAGCAGAAATGTGCAATAATTTAATTTGTTAAATAACACGACAAATTTTAGTTAAATCAATAATCAACAGTGCCACAATAACGTTTACTACCCTTACATACTTTGTCCCTATATTAGGGTAGAAATGGGACAGGGCTGACAATTTACTAAATTGTTAGTTGGTTGTATACAGTCTCTATTTTTTTAACATTTTGTGTTATTTGGAGCTGGCGTGACAACATACTACTTGGTTCCGCAACTAGGTGGCGGCACGTCCACCACTCACTGAGTGTTGAAAAGCTGGCTACTATAGCCGTATTACTTTGTAGGTGTATTTTCGCTGCAATTAGTATGCCGTACTGAAGAGCTCTAATCAGAGCGAAACGGCTCTACGGTTCTAATTGTTGCCAGAATGCATCTAGCCGTACAATAACGTTTATTAAATATCCCGCCAAACTGACAGTCACTCTCTTGAAGAACGAAGAATCTATAACGTCACAAATTATAATGCACCCTATTGTTTATTTGCTTTATTTGGTCTAAATTAGTAATTGCTTACTCAAATTTACGCACCAATCAACTCCAACTCACGCACTAACTTATTTTATACGTAGAAGAAGTAAAATGTTTGTAATAAACTTCAATTTTTAATTTATACACAAAAATTCACACAGATATTACTATTCAGCTTTGTGTCATTCAGTTACTAGCAAGTTTCAGACAAGATTACGATTACCAGATGACCGCATGAGGGTGGACTGTATCATACTACAAAGAAAAGTTATTATTTTTTTTTTGGGATACAGGAGGGAGAGGTGCCTCATGCAGACCTCATTCACGACGCCGTAGTGCCATGTGATATCGAGGTACCGTGGGACTCGTACTGTTAGTACACCTACTCACAAAAACTCCCTCCCTAGGAGTACCGAACCTTAGTCCATACCTCCGTCGGAAAGAATACACACAATGACTTTTGGGTTTGAATGTTTCCATTTTGATTTTGCCGCGGGGGCGTTAGCGGGTAAGTATAAGCTTTGGACACTTGTTGCTCGTCGTAGTCGGTGGCACTACGGAGAAGAGCATTTGGGTGAGAAGCGGCTTTAGCGAACTGAGTTGTGAATAGTTGAGTTATAAATTCAAGTATCAAACATTTCCAGATCAAAATGAATCTGACTGTTTCTGACAAACCATGGCGCTCCGGTAACCATTCTCAGAATTTTATTCTGGATGATTTGATGGGTCTTGATGTGTGTTGCGGTCGCGGTGGCCCATGCAGGTGATGCATAGGTCAAGGCTGGCCGGATGATGACTTTGTACATGAGCAATTTATTGTTCATGTACAATTTGGAATTTCTATTTAGAAGTGGGAACAGCTTCGAGATGAACATCGAGGATTTTCGTCGGGCGTGTTCGACATGGGGGTGCCATGTTAAGTGTTTGTCGTGGAAAACCCCGAGGTATTTGGCGGAATCTTGCCAGGGAAGTAGACGGTTGTCTAACGATACGTGTTCGAGAGGTGTGTGTCTCCTCTTGGAAAATAGAACTGCTGAATATTTATCGGGGTTTATGGCTAGAAGGGATTTCTTATACCAGCCTTGCAGCTCGACTACGGCGGTCTGTAGTCATTCGGTTATTATCCGCGGCTGAGTGGAGCTGCTAAAGATGGTAGTGTCGTCTGCGTACAGTGCGTATGTCACGTTTAGGGACGCTGTCGGAATGTACAAAGAAAAGTTTCTGGACGCTTTAAGGTGACGTCACAGACCGTGACGTCAGAGCACTGCGGTCTCGTCCTATAGGTGGTATTGCCACAGCAGAGGTGATAGCACTCCTCCCTGAGGACAACCTATTACCGTCATCATTGTTGCGTTGGTTCTAAAATGTATAACCAGAGCATAAGAATTCTTGTACTGTGGTATAATTGTCAAATTATTTATTTCGCCGCTTTCTGCATCTATCAAAGCTGCAACCTTACAGTTTGAACTGCTACCAATGCTTCTCCTACATACATGTCCATTTGTCTTTACTTTACAACGGAAATAGTTATTTCTGCACTACCAAATTAAAATAAAAAAGCATAATATTATAGCGCAAAAATCTAACATTTTTAATACAGCAGTCTTGATTTGCACTTAATCAATTCTGTACTGCAAACGAAAACATAATTTGCAAACAATTATAATAATAATCCCAAAATCATATATTTTCCTATGTCTGTTGTTTATCTATTCTGCTAAAAATAGTCCTGCAAGTCTTAGCAACAAACAGAGCTTTATATGTTCAGTAAATGAAGTGTGCAAATTTAAAAGCTCTAATGAATCTTTTCTCGCATCACGTCAACACTGACATGTAAACATAAACACACGCAGCAGGCCGGGCAAATTATTGGGAAAGCGACTAGTCCTGTAATTCCCGCCAATGTTGACAAATGTTACAAATTTTCTAGTAATCTGATACAGGAGGGCGCATTGAAAATGAAACAGACCGATTTGCGTCCAGAGAAATTTTTTTTAAGAAACGCTGAAACACGTCAATTTTAATATTGAGGGGGACATGTTTTGACTTAAAACTCAACTTTGTCACATCAACCCCTTAAGGGTGCTGATAACAATACTTATATTTTAAATAAGGAACATGGGTCGAATGCTACATCATTTGAAAGCTCTTTCTTTTCTGAATTCATCACACTATTTTTTTTTTTGAAGTTTTATCAACTCGTTTAAAAATTATTCACAGTTGGAATTGCAAGAACGTATTTCATTCATTGTGATAGGAAATGCACTAATTAGTCAATTTTTCATTAAAAAAACTAAAAAACTAAACCAAACGTTCAAAAATGTTTATTCAGTTAAGTCACTGTTCAAATTGTTGACCACCAGCTTCCATACAAAAGTACCAATTTTGTTCAAAACGAGCTCTGACATTCTGCAACATTTGTGGATTTATTAGACGGCATTGTTCAACAATGCGCCGTCGTATTTCTTCCAGAGACTCCGGTTCTGTTGCGTAAATTCTACTCTCTAAATGGCACCATAGAAATAAGTCTAAAGGAGTTATATCCGGTGATCTAGGGGGCTACTCAATAGCACATCTACGCCCAATCCATTGCTTTGAAAACTCTCTGTTCAAAAACTTCCTAACCCGTTGTGAAAAATGCGGAGGAGCTCCATCTTGTTGAAACACTTAATGATTTTCTTGATAGCGATCATCATTTTCAACAATGTCAATTAGTAGAGGGTAAACGATATCTTCACTCTTCTTCTTCACTCCAAATATGTTTCGCCACTCAAATTGCCATCAAGAAAATTGGTCCGATTAAACGGTCTCCAAAAATGCCAGTCCAGACATTCAATTTCTGTGGAGTTTGAGTGTGGACTTCGTGAAAATTTCTTGAATTATTATCTGCCCAATAACGACAATTATGACAATTGACTGTAGAGTTTAATAAAAACGTACACTCGTCTAAAAAACAAATATTGAACAGAAAGTTCCTGTTATCAGCTATTCGTGCAGTCATAACTTCACAAAACTCCAGCCGCCGATCAAAATCATCTTCATTCAGTTGTTGTACGAGATGAATTTTATATGGGTGAAATTTATGATGCTTCAATATTCGCTGAATAGTTCTTTGTTGATGTTTGAAACAGTGGCCAATTTTCTCGCGCTCAAAGTTGGGTCTGCAGCAATTTGTCCTAAAACTTCAATCTCAGTAGTCTCATTTCTAACCGGAAATTCACGTTCAGGATCCCGTCTTTTGTCGGCTAGTGAACCACTTTATCGAAACTTTGCAAATAACTCGAAAATGTATTTTCTGTTAACATGTCTGTTCGGATGTCGTTCATTAAACAAATTTGCGGTACGGTTGGCAAAGTCATCGTTTTTGAAAAAAAGAGTAATTATTTCAACTCTTTCTTCTACAGAATACACCATTGTAAAATTAATTTTCGGTAGTAATATCAAGTATCAAACCGACCGATAAACTGAAATAATAAAGCGCATTTCTCTCATTTGGATAAGAAATGTTCTGTTAGTCAATTTTTTGTTTACAAACCAACAAAACATTGACTATCAGCACATTTCTTATCGGAATGAGTAAAATGCGTTTTGCATCTTCAACTGTGAATAATTTTTAAACGAGTTGATAAAACTTCCAAAAAATTTTGTGTGCTGAATTCAGAAAATAAACAGCTTTCAAATGATGTAACACTCGTCCCATGTTCCCTATTTAAAATATAAGGGTTTTTATCACCACCCTTAAGGGGTTGATGTGACAAAGTTGAGTTTTATGTCAAAAAATGTCCCCTTCAATAGTAAAATTGACGTGTTTCAGCGTTTCTTAAAAAAAATTCTCTGGACGCAAATCGGTCTGAATAGCCAATGTACACTCAACATCATCCATGGATACATAATTAGAAAGGTTATTTCCTAAACCCCTGCAATATTGTCTCTAAAAGTCTCCGATTGTGTAAAACAAAGATTGATAATGCACTGCTATAATTTTATGTTTTCAGTAATTAGCAAAAAGTCTGGACGCAGCAAGTGCGTTATGGTAGTGAATTTTAACAAAAATGTTTTTAATAGCAAACATGTGTGTTTTAAAGAAAGCAAGCATCAGATTTGCTTACCAGTATAACCTGTAAAAGCAAAACAATGTACCATATTTCAACAAAATAACTTTATTGTTTGAAAATCTACACAAATATTTCGAAAATAAACTTAAAATATTCCCGAAAAAACTAGTTTCCCGGCCAACGAACCCTATAGGTTAATAGCAAATTGAGCTATCCAAATTTGAAGTATTTACTGCAAAAGATGTAGCTCAAGACACCATCTTTTATAATAACGGATATATTGAAATGTATTTATTTTTGACGAAAATTCGCTAAAAAGTAAATACCATTAAACGATAACAAACTATATAGCTAAACCTACTGCCAAAGCATCAGAGGAAGGGTCTTCTTGTAATAAATTTCCTGGATTTAGTAAAATGGAGGACAATGACGGTTGAAACTGAGAATTCAGGGTTTGTAAAACACTCTTCTTGCGACATTTTCGCTACATAAACCGTATTAGTTTCAGGTTCTTTGCCTAAATGTTGCCAATTTTGACGTTTCAAATCGCGAAATTCGTTCTGAGGAAAACCACAATTTTTTTAAATGCCTATAAGTTTTTGTCTTTTAACTTACAAATCTAAATTTTGGTGCGTAATTTACTTTTAATGATATAAACCCGCATACCGAATTTGGTGGTCCTGACTTTGTCATTT